>CANYLF011709186.1:0-15954 GCA_948193215.1 Bocquillonia castaneifolia | reverse complement strand
AATGGCGTCAGAATTAAATTATGAAAACATCACCGAACTCCTCTCAAGTTCTAGATCACAGATATATAATTAGTTTTATAAAATAATAAACGAATTTAATAGAAAATGAGAAAATATGTTTAAAACTTCTTATCTCAGATCTGTAAATTCTACTCGATAAAATCCTATCAATTAACCACTTAAAATGAAGCTTGAGAGACCATGAAACAATAGACACTAAAATCATTTGATTCTAACTTCATATGTAAGAGTTATGTGAGTTATAAATTTGAGAGAGAATTTATATATATGTGTGTCTCTCTCTCTCTCTCTCTATATATATATATATTATGAAGAAGAAGAAAAAGGAAACGAGGAGCTCTCCTGTTCTCTCTCTTTCTTTTCTTTTTTTTTTTTATAAATATAACAATTTGGTAAATTATCATTTTAATCTCTAGATATTTTATAAAATTACAACTTAACCTTTATAGAAATTTTTCTTACAATTACATCGTGACCAAATTGTAAAAATTTTCTTTTGTAATAATATATATAAATCTTTCAACTTATATTTTTTTATTATATATTATTATTTTTTTAGGATGTTAAATAATTATCTTAAAAAATTATTTAACTGATGTAACACTATTTTTTTTTATAGTTTTTACTACCAAAGTATTCAGAGCCCCGACTAATCATAAGTCGAGTGAGTTCCATTTTGAAAGCACACTGCCCCATACGGTCCTAAGGATCAAACTCTAGACCTATAGACGTAAAGTCTGTAATTTTAAATGTTTTACCACTTGAACCATGTCCCATGGGTTTGATGTAATAACTTTAGTACTACTTACTAAGGTAACTTTCAATCTATACGAGAACAACTTGCAAATGTTAAAGATTTATTTTTTTTTTAATTTTTATCAAAATTCTATAATTTTTTATTAAAAAAATGAAGAATTCAGCATAAATTATAATACAAGAGTGTTTTTATTTAATAAAAATAGTACAAAATTCTAATTTTGTCTATGAGAAATAATAATTGATTCTAATTTTTTATCTAAAAAAAAGGTTAGGCAAGAATAAAACGACGTCGCAGAGAAGAAGGACCCTGGTGACCAGGTCAACGAAAATAAATAAAATAACAAATGACGCAACGAAGCAAGAAAGGAAAAGGTTTGGGTTTGGTTTCTCTGAAGATAAAAAGAAGAACATTTGACAATGGAAGATATATGGAAGAGAGCCAAACTTCTGGCTGAAGAGGCCTCGAAGAAAACACAAAACCTAAACCTAACTTCATCGTCAAACAAAATCGCCGATCTAGTCGCCGAGACTGCCAAGAAATCCAAAGAACTCGCATTCGAAGCTTCCAAAAAAGCCGATCAGTTAAAAGCCGCCGCTCTCAAACAAGCCGATCAGATCCAATTCAAATCTATTTCCGATATTATACCTCCTCAACTCTCCTCTCTCTCCATTATCAATTCTAATACTACTAATAATAATAGCAATGCTTTGGATCCAGACGAAGAGCTCCGTAAATTTGGAGTCACCGATGATCTAAGAGATTTTGTTAAGGGACTCACTTCTACTACATTCCAGAATTTTCCTATTCAAGGTATTTTAGTTTTTTTTTTTAATTTTTTTTTTCAATGTTTGGTTAGGTTAATCGAATTTGATTATTGATGATGATGATGAACGGTGTAGATGCTGATGAAGGTGATATTGTGTCTGACGTGGCAACAAAGGCTTCTTCTAATGTAAGGAAAGATCTTAATGAGTGGCAAGAGAAGCATGCCACTCTTGTTCTTACTCATGTTAAGGTAATTTCTACTGCATTACATTACATTACATACATTGTGAAATTTTGAATTATTTGTATTTATTTATTAATTAATTGTGCAGCAAATTTCAAAATTAAGATATGAATTATGCCCTCGTGTGATGAAAGAGAGGAGATTCTGGAGGATTTATTTTACGCTTGTCAGCACTCATGTTGCTCAGTAAGTGTGTGCTTTGGAATGATTTATATGCACATTTTTATGCTTTTAGTTGAGTTTTTTTTTTTTTAACGCGAATGCTGTTTTGCAATGTGAATCTGTACAAACAAGAGATGTTTGTTATGAAATTAAAATTAATTGATACATTGGTTTGTTTAAACTCAGGTATGAGAAACAGTATATGGATGAGGTTAAGCACAGACAGGAAGAGCAGATTAAAGAAGATAAATCCAATCAAAACAATGTGGCATCTGGTGAGAATTCTGGTTCTGATGTCAAAGATAACAACCTCAAAAGTAAGCTGTCATCTGCATCGTCGGCTGAGCAGGACTTGGATGCTTTTCTATTGGGAGATCTTGAAGACATTGATGGGGGCGCAGGTATTTTCTTTTGAAACATGTTATGGGATTACAAGTAGCAGTTGATTACTTGATTGCATCTGCAAGATCATATGTTTCTTTTGGTTATGACTTGTGAGGTGTTTCCTAAGGAACAGCTGAGCATGTTGCCTGCCATCTTCATCTTGTAGCCTGGTCTGCATATTGGATCAGCTCCCTGTATCCCGAAAATTGAGTTTGCAGAATAATGAGGAAGTATGCCTATATATAAAACAATGTGGTGAAAATAAGTTCATATACAACTATATGCACACATGTTGAAAGGTTTAAATATGTCAAAACTGAAATCTAGAGAGAAGACCTCCATAAGTAAAACCTCAGAGGAATAAATTCCTCAGATATAGTTTGACGTTTGATATTTAAGGATTTTACTCCTGAGAAACTCTGATGCCCATGATTACATACTTGAAATCCTTGTCATTCCCTGTAGCCCAATGCACTCTAAGATGCTAATCAGTGCCTTTCCTATTTTTTTTTTGGGCTGTGAGCCCTCTCTCTTGTGCAAGACACACCGGTAAATGTGAAATGGGGAAGATCTCCCAGTCTTTGCAAAACTTAACTGAAATTCTCAATGAACTGGAACCAAAGTTGGTGTTTTATCAAACTTCAAAAATGATTCATGTTTTATAATTTTTGATGTTTCCTCTTATGCTTTTTATCTCCTATTCATTAATCACATGCAATATTTTTCAGACGATGGTGATGGCAGCTTTGATGATGATTTTGACAAGATTGACAATTCTGTAAGTTTATCTCATAATTCATTTTAGTGATTTTTATTATAGTTTTAGTCAGCACCTTTTATTTAGCATAATGACTTCTTTGCAAGTTACTCAATATGTTTTTCCTGGATAGATATGAAGATGGAGGTGCTAGTATCAGTACTTTTTAAAACTTATCATATTATGAATTATTCAGTCATGAATTTAATATTTTATGGTCTTTTTGCAGGATATTGAAGATGAAAAGCATTCGAAAAAATCAACTGCTGCTGATGATTAGATTTAAGAAATAATCAAGTAGAAATCACTATCAAAATTAAGTATTTATAAAGGATGGAAAGGGGACCAGAAAAGGGAAAGGAGGCAGTTGCTAATTTATGATGGTGCTTATAGAAGAAGCATTTGTAAAGCAAGCATCAGTCTGGCAGAGGCATATCTTATGTTCATTTGTTTATTAAATATTTGGACAAAAAAATGTTAAATTATGTTGCCTGGTTGTGAAAAAATTAGGGTCATGATCTGTTTGCCTTGTACAGATTTCTTGATTCAGCTGATTCAAATTTAATGTTCAAAATGTATTAAGTCTCTGAGTGTTAAATTTATCTATATGTCGAAGATGATTGTAAGCAAAGCAGCAGATGATGTTTAAAAGTAGGTTTGTTTCCTCCCATTGTGAGGGGAGAGAAAAAGAAAGGAAAGAGGGACCATAGCCAAAGCTTATTACTACAGCAATGATGCATGCATTTTTACTTCGTGCAGAAAGTAAAGGCAAGTCATGCATTGGAAAAAAAAATGGCAGAAAGGGTGCACAAAAGGGAACGTATTTATGTGCAATTATCCAATGATTGTAACATGTGCACTACGAATTTCACATTCTTGTAGAATCATTTTGGATAGTGATCAATTTACGCGAAGTATATTATTACAGAATTATATTGAGCGGTCATCAGAATGGAATCCAATCCTGTAAGTTCTTCTGAGCTCCAAGAAGAATCTCAAGCCTTGTGCTGCTAAACACAAGATGACTTGGGTGCAATGCAAAAGGTCTTTAATCTAATAGAAAATGGCATAGAAAGAAACCGGGAGAGGATCGAGCTCGAGGTCTTTAATGAATGGGAAAGGGTACATAAAGGAACTAGGGTAAGATCCATATGTCCAGAGTTCCTCACACTGTGAGCTCTTTGTGAATTGTCTCAGACAGATTGTGATTCGTAGAATATTAAAAGAATGATGTGTGGGTCTCATTGATTGAGAATGAAATTCACATGTTACTATGTGGATGAACGTGTAAGTTCTGTTGATATGTAATTGATTTCACATGTCATTCCCACGAATCAATAGTTCATATAAGAATTTTCCTTTAGATGAAGTATCCTTAGTTCATCGATTGTTGCTATATACATGTTTCATTTCAGTCAGCATCTAATAATAAAAATTGCAGCGTTGGTTTCCTAAATTTAAGTGTCTTTACCTGAAAAGTCACATGCGATAAAGGCCACATTGCAGTTTTATTTCAGCTATGCTACATGTCAATGTTATTATTGGTGAGTAGGGGTGAGCAGTGGTTCAAACTGAACTGAAATTTTGCTCGCCCTTCAATTCAGTTTTCAGTTTTTAAAAGTAAAATTTTGGTGTGATTTAATAATTTCAATTAATTTTTTTGAAATTTGACAATCAAACCGAATTGAATTTATCAATTTTGATTCGATTTTTCAATTCGATTTGGTTTTGCTCTCCTCTACTTGTGAGAGAATGATAAAGAAAAAAACGAGTAAAATAAAAATGTTTGAAGTTCTTTTTTTAAACTAAAAAAAATTGTATGAAGTTTGAGTTACATATCATATATATAAAATGTTAATATAATCCTAGAAAAAACAAAATCAATTTTATATGAGATATTCTAGAAAAATAAAAAAACATTTAGATATATTATTTAAAAATTAATAAAATTAATTTTTATATACACCAAATTGGTTTAATTGATATGAATGTGAAGATTGATTTTTAAGTATACAGAAAGAAAGATAAAATGTTAAAAATAATAAAACAAGATATTTTTATTACTTTTATTTATTTACATTAGCTTTCCATGAATAAAATTATTTTATGTTATTTTTATTAATGGAATACTAATAAAATATTTTATATTTTAAATTTGAATTAATTGAATATATATATTAAAAGTTTAGGAATTAAAAAATTAACTTAAAATTTTAAGATTTTTAAGAATTAAGGGCATATTTGGATTCAATAAACATTAAAATTGTGTTTGAGTCAAGAAAAAAAACAAATCTTTGAAAGTATATATGCTATTCAGACTAAATATTAGGGGTCTTTTTACAATATTTCTCTTAATAAATCTAAAGTTTAATCACCTGCGCATACATTTTGATACCCCCGTCAACCGGAGTTGTCTTTTACATTTGTGAAGTGAACTAAAATGGCGTTTGCAGCTCTCTTGACCTCAAAACACTCGTTCAACAAAACCTCAAAAATTCTTACACTTTCATGCTTTCACTTACTCCCCACAATACCCTTTTCATCTTTCTCTTCAAACTGTAAACGAAACCCACATTTCCATTCACTATCTCCTCCATTACCAAAGAAAGTCACTTTCACACACTCTGCTCATGGAACAACGTGGCAAGATCCCTACCATTGGATGAGAAACACCAACGACCCTGATTTTATCAACTACCTTAACCAAGAGAATTCTTATGCCCAAAATTTTATGTCTGACACTCAAAACCTGCAACGAACTTTGTATAATGAGATGATAAGTCGATTGCCCACTAAAGTCTCCACTGCTCCTGAGCGTTGGGGCCCTTGGTCTGTCCATTTTGCAACTGCCCTTTTCTTGTTTTTGCTGTTTTTACACTGAAGTTTCGACCTTTGTTGTGTTTTATTGCGTGTTAAATTTATTGCTTTGTGTTTTTGTGTATGTAAAGATGCGAACTTTTGATTTTGATTTGGTTTGATTGGATGGAATTTAATTGTTGGGATTAGTCAATGAGATTGTCTTTCTTTTTTACTGTTGATCAGGTTATACTATCAGTATATTCCAGAGGGGAAGCAATACCCAGTTCTGTGTAGGAAATTAGCGTCTGAGGAAAGGGGTTGGGTGAAGACACTTCTAAGTTATGCAAACAGACAGACTGATGTGGAGCATATTTTGCTTGATTGGAATGAAATTGCAGAACAATATGGCAAGTTTCTATTTATTCCTTCATTTTTATATGAGATATGTTTTTTTTTGCTCTATTTTTTAGTGATCTTTTCTTAGTTTCTTCTTTATATAATTCTTGACATTCCAGTTTGGTTTTGCTGTGATTAAGTTATATTTTGAGGAGAAAAAATGTATATTTACAGACATGGTCATTTGGTCTCCTGTTTTTGTCCATCATAGTCTATGAGGCAAGAGAATTATATCATTTAGATTCTGAGAAACTTTAAATGGAAAAGGTTCGCGATAGGATTTAGAATTTATCAATTTAAGGAATCCGAGCATGTTTATAAACAGCTGCAATTTGGATATGTTGACAATATAATTCTCAGGGAAGGTCCTTGACTGTTTTTATACACACCAAACTACCAAAGCATATTGTCAAAGCTGATTCTTTCAATCTTTTTGGGGATTTGGATGATTTTGCATTGTTCTGGACTGATAAAGCAGAATTCTTACTTTTGTTTTAGTTGTGGTTATTGTATGTATACCTACGATTTCAGGTTATGTGCATGTGGGTACCTGCCGAGTTTCACCAGACCACAACTTTCTTGCATACACACTTGATGTTACTGCCAATGAGAAGTTCATTCTTCAAGTTAAAGACCTCAGAAATGAATCTATTATTCCCAAATCAGAAATTAATGGTGTTGTTAGCTTGGCATGGGCTCAAGATGGCAGCACTTTGTTCTATACAATATCAGATGAGAATCAACGACCTTACAGGTAAACATTTTTGCTTGTTTGTCAAGCCTTTGCAGTCTTAACAGTATCTCATGTATCTCGTATTTAATAGGGTTCTCTGCACAAAACTAGGATCTGATGAGATAGATGATGTCACAATATTTACAGAAAGTGATTTGAGCTTTTGTGTGGATATAACAAGTACAAAAGATGGCAAGTTCATAACTGTGAACTCAAACTCAAGAACTTCGTCCGAGGAAGGAATTTAGTTTTTCGACTTGAATGGTTATTGGTGTCCCAGCATTTAAACTTCTGGTGAGACTTATATCCTATGCCTTATATTACAGGTTTATGTGATCAATGCAGCCAATCCACTTGATGGTTTGCAAAGAGTGCACAAACGTGTTTCTGGTGTACAATATTTTTTGGAACATCACTCTGGTTCTTTCTATATTCTTACAAATGCTCCTTTAACTGGGTGGGCGAGTGGAAATTATTACCTGGCAACATGCCAAGTTGAACATATACAGTCAACCATGTGGCAGGTCTTGTTTTTTTCTCTAATATCCCATATTGACTTAATTATTGTTATTTTAAGCTTTAATTTTCCCACTCCCTCATCTTTTACAGTCCTGCCTTCTCACAGAATGTCATCTTTCCAAGTGAAGACATGAGCTTTCAGGATATGGATATTTTTAATGGACATCTGGTTGTATTTCTTCAGAAGAAGGGCCTTCCTTTGTTATGTTCTATCAATCTACCTATCAAGGCTGATTGTAAGGTAAAGTCCAGCTGTATAATATGTATGGTAAGAAGGGAAAAGGACATAGCATAAGATGGTGCTGTTACAATTTGCTTGTTGATGTCACCTTTGTCTTGGAAAGATCAACAGTCCTGCTGTCATTGGGTGGGGAAACAAGCAAAGTTATGCAAAATAGTATGAATGATTTTGTCTTATATAAAACTCTTAATGGGTGGCTTGCCATTGTGGGTTGGTTCGAGCAACTACTTCAAATTGTGCCTTGAGTGACAAATATTCTCTTTCCAAACAATGAAGAATTATATAATCCACTTATATTACATTTAATTTTCAAATAAGAAAATGCATTTCTTGTTCACTTTCCAGTCTGACTGAGTTGTTTTGCAGAGTCAATCAAGCATTGATAATCTTGATCCATGGTTCTTCCCTCTGCCTTCAGACATATGCAGCATTGTTCCAGGGTCAAACCATGATTTCATGAGCCCAGTATACCGAGTGGTTTTGTCATCTCCAGTGGTATGGCTTTCATTAGCGCGGTTTCATGAATTAAAGTTACTTAATATGTGATACTTTATAGATTTACCCTCTTTCTCAAGAGAAATCTCTGTTATTGCCTCATTTCTGGCCCTCTAGCAGACAAACATTTCAGAAATGAAATAGCAAAAAGACAACAAATCCAAAATCTATTAGTACATTTACTTTTTGTAGCAACAATTCCTTTTCACTAGTAATGTTAACTCGGACTAATTGCATTCACCATGAAGTAGTTGATAAAATTTTATTTTTCAAACAACATAAGAGCTACCATGGACATTTCTTTTCATGCCAGAAAAGCATGTCGATTGATGTATGCAATAACATGGTTTGAGCTACTTAAGGGCATTATTCTTCTTCACATCTGTACATCAGTTTAGAAACCTGGCATGTTCTGAAGTTGCCCAAGAAAAAGCTCAATCATTTCTTCGAACTAAATTTATTCAATCAGAACAGAAATTCTCTCCTGAGGAATACCAAGCTTATATATGGTTTATTGATGTGAATCAACTAGAAGAAATCTCATTGCATATATATTTTTTTTTAAAGAAAATAATTGAGCTTGTCATACAAGATCAATTTTGCAAGTTATCAAGGCACTTGCATCAGATGTAATGCACCTATTGAATTTGGTTCCCTTTGAATGTGCAGATGCCTGATGTGATTGCGGACTATGACATGTCAAAACAGAAATTCTCAATCGCGCAGCAGGAGAAGGTTATAGGAATTTCTGCTGATGATGGAACATGCATATCAACCCATAAATTAGATACTGATAAATATTTTGATATAGAAAATTGTAAACACAGAAATGGCCCAAGTATTGAGTTAAGTAGATGGGAAGACTTTTCTGATGCATATTGCTGTGAAAGGAAGGAAGTCATGTCCCATAACGGTGTCAGGGTTCCCTTGACTATCTTGTATTCACAAAGGGCCTGGGAAAGGGGTCTGTCTCCTGGACTGTTACAAGGCTATGGAGCATATGGAGAAGTTCTGGACAAAAGCTGGTGCCCAAACCGCCTGAGTTTGCTTGATCGTGGTTGGGTGATAGCTTTTGCTGATGTGAGGTTTGTTTTTTCGTATTGGCTGATATTATTGAAACTGACATTGAATCCTTTATGCATATCTGAAATGAAATGCCCTCATATTTGAAGTTACGTTTTTTGCTACTCGGAATAGTCCAGTGTGGATTTCTGGATTTGTTTCTACTTTTGTGCATGATATTCTTTTGAAGTCAGCTTGTCATTTTCTAATGAATTTCAACTCCATTGAGTTTGATAGCTATTAACCTACATTAATCACATGTCATGCAGTTGCTACCTTCTTGGTTGAAGTTAGTTGCACATAATTTTTGATGGTTTTTACCTCACATTTGTAATCTTGACATCATCTTCTGGGCAGGGGTGGTAGTGGTGGGGATTCTTCATGGCACAAATCTGGCAGTGGGATGAACAAAATTAACTCCATATATGATTTTTTATCATGTGGAAATTATCTCATTAACAAGGGCTATGTTCATAGAGATTATCTAAGTGCAATTGGATTCAGTGCTGGGGGCCTTCTTGTTGGGGCAGCTATCAACATGAACCAAAATCTGTTTCGTACTGGCATATTGAAGGTCAGTAATCATATAGTGCAAAAGGGAAAAAAAATAAGTTAATAAGAATTGTAGTTTGACTATTATTTAGTTCGCTTGATTCTTGCTTGTTGAAGACCAAATTTAGCATTGGTCTTCTTTGCTTTATTGCCCTGTTGGCAACCATGAGTTTTTCATGGTTGATAGACCTTATTAGAGGATTTGACTTCTAATATTACTTCCAGCATATATCATATTTCTCTATTAGGCATATCTGATCTGGTTGTACAGGGAAGAAGCAACTAAATGCTTTAATTGTTCATAATATCGTTAGCTCTTTAATATTTTTTAGCGTCTTTAGTTCATGTCATGAGTACTGCTATTTGGTGATACTTCTCTCAGGTCCCATTTCTTGATACATGCAACACACTATTGGATCCCAGTTTGCCTCTTACCATTCTGGACTATGAAGAATTTGGGAATCCTCAGGTGCTGTCCCAATTTGAGTATATTCGAAGTTACTCTCCCTATGATAACATACCTTGCAATGTTCACATTCCATCAATGCTTGTTACAGCATCATTTTTCGACTCAAGGTGAATTTTATCTTTGCGCCATTGAAAATTGATGATTATATATGAAAATTTTTCCACATAACATCTCATGTCCATGGAATTGCGCTTGATATTCAATAATCATTCCCAGGGTTGGAGTTTGGGAAGCTGCCAAATGGGTGGCTAGAATCCGAGACTCTGCATGTTTAAGTTGTTCTCGCTCAGTCATTCTGAAGACAAATATGGCTGGGGGCCATTTTGGAGAGGGTGGTTACTACAGTCAATGTGAAGAAACAGCGTATGATTATGCCTTTCTTATGAAAATCACAGGGCAGCTAAATGACAAGAAAGGCTAGGATTATTTCGGTGAGACTCTCAAATCAACAGAAATATTGCCGAGTCCTTCCAAATTGTGATTCTTGCAATCCGGGTGTCCTGCGAATATTAATGGATGACTGCAGAAAAAAAAAAGATAAAAAAACTCACTTTTGCTTATAAATTCAACCTTACATCTATTTTCATGCCTGCTATTTGAAGGTTCTGCTTTATTGTTATTCCAAATGGAGAGATGAAGCAGCTAAAATGTTTTACATCTGTCTGAGCTTTCTTTTTACAGAGAGATTGCAAACTAATATCATTGTCTGTCTGTCTGTCTAGGGAAGGTGACAAGAGTTCCTCTTACGATACATCTACGAAGGTGACAACAACTTGGGCTCAGCTCACATAGACAAGAAGATGGCATGCAAGCTTCGGTTGGTAAATGTGTGAAAAGCTCTATTCAATTTCATCTATCTGAAACTCGTTGGCAATGGCATTACCAGTAGAATGACTTTAGATCGACTAATCGCCTATGCAGCAAGAGTTTCCCGATGCAGATTGTATATATAGAGAGGCTCAAAATTTCATTCTTCTTGATTATAAATCTCACTTTGATTTCGATACTAGTGTTTCATTTTCAGAACCAATTTAATGGACTCCATCTAACTCGTCCCTTTAATCAACTTCCTGCAAAGCTCGTCAATAAACAATATACTCCCTCCCTTCTTTTGGGAAAATTTTTTGTTCATAATTAGTTATTATTTTAGGACAATTTAAAATTCCAAGACTAAGACTATATTTAATGCTATATTTCTCCATATATACTCATGTAGTAAATGTTAAATTTTATCATAACACTCATACTCTCTTAATCAGTAGGGACATATTAGTAAATCATACATCAATAGGAACATATTAGTAAATCATGCATCAAACTAATTATTTTCTTAATATGTGTACTTTTCATAAAAGAGACCTATATCCGAATTGAGGGAGTACTATTTTGCTAACCAAATCATATCGAAAACATTCAGCTTCCAACATTACACTTTTATTACACTTCTATTAAATCGTATACGAAATCCTTGTCATTTTACCACATTAATTGAGAGTTTGAAGCACAACTCGAAAGAAGATTTATCTATACAAAGGCTGCATTTGTGATTCAGAGTTGACCGAAAAAGAAAACTTTATTACCACCTCTGGGATAGAAAGTGAGAAATCATCAGGATTAAGAAGATGGTTAATCTTAATTAATTCATTTCTTTCTAAAAAACTGTTTTTGGAAATAAAAATATATTATTAAATGCTTGTACATACTAACCCATTTTAATTACAACAAGAGTTATTTTTATAATTTTACTTTATAAGACTAACTACAGATTTCTTTGTGGAATAAAAAAATGTCCATCTTCTCTCTTTTTTTAGAAGAGTAAGTAGTATCGTTAATTGGTTGCATGCGGCTAAATTTGATCATCACAAGGCACTTCATCAAATATTCCAGTGACTGATGCACAAGACATGTAAAGAAGATCATTTCTCTACAGGCTGCCCTAATCATCTCTATAGGTTGCCCTAAAGGCTCCATTTTATATATTTATACACAATCGATATGTACGATCCAAAGAAGATGATATAGGCAATAGAATCTCCTGCCAGAAATCTAGAGGGAGACTCCATAAAAAAAATATCATCTAGGGTAACAGCTCTTCGTATGGATCTCAAGAAAAACCGAGTCTGAGAAACCAAAAGCACAGCATGTACACCGAGGGGAAAAGAGAAAAGCTGTGTTTAACCAAGCGGGAGAAACAGCACGTATGAAGACACAACAAGCCACACAAATCCTATGTCCTTAGCCGCTTTTGAGCCTGGTCTGAATCCTCTCCACTGCTCACATCCCTAAGAAGTGCTGCTCCTTGATTGCTAGAAGGTGGATTCTGAGGGTCCTGAATAGGAAGACACATAAATTGGCTAAGATCAAGTGTAATAGTAAAACCTTATAATACCTTACTAACAAGATCCGTTTCTACCCTACTAGCAGATGTTCCTGATGCCAGCCCTCCATTTGCTCTCTTTCCAAGGTCAACCTGCACTGAGATATTGGCCTGTGACAAATCAACACCGGCACTCTGCAATGCTTGTGTAAGATTGTTCAACAACCTGGTTTGCAAAAAATTCCATATCATTGTCAGACCACATTTTAGTATTAAAGCTCCGAATAAAGCTTCATAAATATGAAAAATTAAATCGAGCAATCGAGCAGCCCTAACTTTGTGTTACATCATTTGCAACAAGTCATGCAGGAAAACATCATGAAAAGAATCCTTCAAGATCTTCCAAACAAAACGCCTAATCTGTAATTCATATGCAATCAAACACTACTCCCACCAAAAGGAATACAACATTCCAACCCCATAACCACACCACCATCCCTTCCCCAAACAAAAACTATGACAATGACAGCAACATGACTCCTCAATCCTAAAAGAGAAATCAAAATCATGCCTTCTGTAACAACCATGATTGAAAAGGTTTTCTTCATATCATTGAGGATAGTTAAATATAGAATATTGAAGAAAACAGACTATGAAAAAGAACCAAGTAGACCTTCAAGCAGTCAAAACTAAGTATCTTCAAGCTACATTAGAAACTATGGAACAGTTCATCACCATAAAATGTCCTGCCATTAAAGGAACCACAAAGAATAATAAACATTGGAGACTTCAGAGGGGTGAACAGAACAAAACAAGTATCTGACACGTGATTATTCTTAGAATAAATACAAAGAGAGAGGATTGTACCCACCCTTGAGAGTAAACACTGGAGATGTTGATTGTTCCCCCTTCAATTGTTAGCTCCTCCTGGTGATTTAGCGTATCATTAATGATGGGAAACTCCACTGATTGTGCATCGGTGACAGGTTGCTGAAGAGGATGTGCAACAGAACCATCGCTACGAACAGGAGTGGGTAAGGTTGTCTGTAAGGATATGGGATGAGGCATGACCTTGTTTGCTACATCAGCTTGCCGTGCCATTGTTCTGCAAGTAATGTCCCTGCTAGGGTCAGATTCTACTTGATTGTGTGTGCCTGTAAGCATGGTTGGGGAGATGGACATAGTATTCTCGTCAAATTTCCCAGGAATGGTTGTCCCTGGATCAGAACCATTTTTTATTGGTTGTGGATGGCCAACGAAACTTTGGACACGCCAATGACTATTTCTCTGATTCACAAGGGGAAATAATGAGTTAAACTAAGAAGTTTCTAAACAGGAAATAAGCAATGCATTCAAATGCATTTCCAAATCTACCATACCATCAAATTCCAATTAAAAGCAATTACGATCGTTCCCCACCAGTTAAAGTAAAAAGCATTAAATGGAAATCCAATTGCTTGATGAGAAATGAAAAGACTCCATAGGAAATCCAATTGCTTGACAAGAGATGTTTGTTGGCCACTTTCAAAAAATTATGAAGGTTTCCATCACAACTGACAATGACAATCTAGGTTTTTTTTTCCTCAAAGTAAAATATCCGAAGTCCAACCAATATTAAATCTACATGGAAAGGTCAAATTGCACTAATTTAATAAATGAAGTATAATAAGCAACAACAATACGTAAAAGTCCTTTATTTGCTAGTTTTTATTTTAATTCAACGAATTGTGACCACTGAAAATCAAGACAGAACAGAATGTAACAGACTTATCAACCTACAAATGGCATACAATGCAAATAAAAGCAACCGGGTAAAGGCTCATAAGCTGACACCACACGATGATCAAGTACCAGAACTTTACCCATGGCATCAACTTAGTGGGCTCAGAACTCCATCCTTGGTACGAACCCTCGTACTTTTGCACCTTTTCTTGCAAGTACTGGACATATTCAATCACCTATAGAGAAACGACAAGTATTTAGTCGTCAAAGCAAATCGTCATATTTTATCAACTGCATATACATAAATGCTGCAGCTTGTTCTTTATTTAAGCCATACCTCCAACAGAAATGATGCCGTATCCCTCTTTTGATCACTATGAGGTATAAGATCTCTCAATATCTGAAATCTGATGCAAACAGATTATCGATGATCAGCAACTGACCAATTTTATAGATCATCCAGTTCTAATTGATGAAAATTTACAAGGCTTATTCCAAAATCCATAACCATATTTGACTGAATTGGACCAAAAGTAAGCAAGACATATAACTTCCATCTATCAAATAACCTATCCATCAAAAAAAAAAAATCAAAGCAATAACAAACCCCATGACAGCATGACTAGAACATCAACAACAAAACTTGAATCTATTTTACAAAACCAAAGACCACAGCATACTCTAGAAAACGAGTAACAAACCTCTCATTAATCTTACTCCTCCTTCGCTGCTCAGTAACCGAATGTTTTGATCTTATTGCATTAGCCTTATCACTGTTCCTTCCATCTGCCACATTCAAATCCCACATTTAAAAAAAAAAAAAAAACTCGGAACACCCTAATTTCAAAACATAAATACTATTCTAACCCCCCAAAAAACACACTGAAAAAAATCTCCTAACTTTACCACTAAACAACAACCCAAAACACAATTCCACCAACTCTTAGCCTTTCAAGAAATTGAATAAAACAAATGAAATCACACTCAAAATATAAACAAAAAGACTCAAACTTTCGCCACCTTCACAAAAAAAAAAATTAAAAATAAAAATAAAAGGTGGATCTATAACAATATTACAAAAAACAAACCTTTAGTATTGTTATTAAAATTAGTATTAGTATTATTACTATTAGTAGTAGCAGTTGTAACAACATTTGAAGTGGGTCCATCTTCCTCGTACTCCTCTTCATCTTGGTTTTGATTTCCTTTTCCTCTCATTACTACAAAACAAAGCAAAACCTATTATTCAGATTCCTTCAAACAACCTTATTTTATCGCTGAATTTTGCTAAATATACAGAATTTCATAAATGATAAGGAAAATTTTAAAAAATAAATATATATAATTCTGAGCAACAAACCTGCGTTTTGATATTATTCTTTTTCGTTAATTTAGCGAATTGGGTTGTCGTAGTTTGAATATTTTAAAATTCCGGCGACCGGCGGCGGCACCACCGTTTGTTAGGCTTCTGTCAATGGCTTTTTTTCTTTCTTTTTTTTCCGTTTGGTTTGGTCTGTGAGTTTTTTAGTAACTAAAGCACAAGTGGCTTTCTTTTT
>CANYLF011708081.1:0-17896 GCA_948193215.1 Bocquillonia castaneifolia | reverse complement strand
TCGAGGTATTTCTTTATGAGGTTCACTGTTGGGCATCTAATGTCGTTCTTTGTTATGTGTTATTCATCATTTGGTGTTTTTCTTTTCATAACTAATCATTTGTTTTTTATTTTCTTCTCATTGTAAATTATACATTTTTTTTGTAGCTTTAGGTGTGTCTTTTCTAAACATTGTTGAAAATACCACTTGATGTTGAAATGTCGTTTTTGAGTCTATTGAACTCCCGTAGATGTTGCCGCCTTGGATGCCATTGTGTTGATCTTACCACCTACTGATAAAATTAGGGCCTAATTTCTTTGATGAACATGCCAGCAGTTTATCTTTTTTCTTAATTACCTTTTCAGCTTTCAATATTTTGGGTTTAGTTAAAACTCTACTGTAGGTTGTGGTGATTAATCAATCTGGTGTGCTTTCTCATGTTAAATTAGGTACACAAGAATTTATTCCTCTCTCTTTATTAATCAGAGGGAAACCATATGTGGATAGGATTTGAAGTGAGTCTGCAGCATTTTGATGGTAGTACATATTGTGTTTTGGTAAAACTGGATGGAATAATTAGGTCAATTTTGTTGTCAGCTAGTTGTTTCTCTCCTGTTTTACTTTTTAACTTCTATTTTGTACAATGTGATTGAATATCCTTTTCACTGAGGCTGCCTTTCATTTCAAATTGCTTTCTGTTTGCTCTAGATACACCTGATTTCAGTATGACATCCAAAAGTCTTTTACAATTCTAATTTTTATAGGTTTGTAATGCATCAATCTAGGTAGTTTTACCCCTTGTTTGGTTCAATTCTAGTGTAGAATTCAATTCATTTTCAAATGAATTTTTACAAATGTTCATTTGGTTTAGTTAGATCAATTCTAAAGTTTTCATAAAATAGTGTAATAAATGAATTTTCATTTATACCGAACACTTAAACCAGGGATTTAAAAATGAATTCCACAAAATTTCATGGAATTCATTTATACCAAACAAACCCTTAATCAGACAGCTGGTCATCCTTTCTCTGATTTGGCCTTTCTAATATTGTTGTTTTTTGGATTGTGGATTTTGGAGTATCCTGATTATGAAGATTGGATGTGATTTGTATCAACTAAGACTTCATTTCCTACATCTGTAACTAATTATAAATGAAATTAGAATAGGCTGAGTACTTTAGATCTACTTCTGTATGAGTAATACAATTAGATATTAGATTTCTGGAAGATTTTAACTCTCTGCACTAAATTTTGCTATATAGTGGATTTTGAGCATGTTTTCCTGAACCTAGAAACTGCTATCATAGATGTTTCTATTTATTGGTTTCTAATCATTTTAACCATGTTATTATCCCCTTGCTTTCCAATGTTATTTCTGACATAGCGTAACATCTTTTTCTCAGGTCAGCAGGACATTGCTGCAAGTCCAGGAGAATTGTCTCCACGTGATGATATAAAACTTGATTCAACAGACACTGAAAATCTTGATGCTGACATGGAATATTTTGAGGAGGTTGGTTTGCACTTCTCCCTGTCATTCTTTCCTAGATTCAAATTTTATATTTTTTATTAAAAGATTCTGTAGAATTGTCCTCTTTAGTTTATAAAAATAAATTGTGATCTTTTACTAAAAGTTGGAAACAGTAAATATGTCTTGTGACTTTACTTTTTCAAACTAAAACTATTTGTTGAAAAAATTATATTGTTTCTTCATGAAAATTAAGTGAATAAAATGAAAAGTATATAAGAGACATGGCAGAGCAACCATGCATGCCATCTCATGTAGTTTAGTTTTGGTGGTTGTTTTTTAGAAGTTTGGTAATGTGCATTATAGATTGCACCAATCCTGAAGGTTGTCCATATTGAACGTGTAGAAGATAAGAAACCAGCGGATAGATGTACAATGACTTAAAAGGAAGCGTGAGAGGATCTAGTGGCCTTGGTACTTTATCAAAATGTAGGCCTAGACAAGGGGGGATGGAAGAAACAAATCTGTATAGGCTATAGCCAAAGCCAACCTGTTGGTTGATGCTTAGTAGAGTTCTTCTGAAATGTTAAGTGGATATATTCTAGTTTAGGTTTTACACTTTTTTTTTGAGGCCGTTATGTTTTGTTTCTTTAATGATTGATTAATGATGGCAAGATATGTACATGAATGGCCTTTCACCATAGAATTTGCATAAAAGTTGCATTCATAGTGAGTTTCATGGTTGTTTTAATGTTCAGATTATGATAATATATTGTGTTTCCATCTTTTGTATATTCAGGGGAAAATGGATGCTGTGGAGGAGCCTGCAGATGGTAGAAGTTCCATGCCACTACCTGTTTTGTGTGTAGAAGATGGTATGGTGATCTTACGGTTCTCTGAAATATTTGGCATTCATGAACCCTTGAAGAAAGGGGATAAAAGAGACCATAGGTACTCTGTTTTTAAAGGTAATCTTCTTCGATGAGGTATTTCTTTCACATCTGATGTTTCTAAGGTATTATTACTGGCCTGCTTATTAAGATGTCTAGGTGCCTGGATATGGTGCTTTAGAACGTCTTCATTTGCCATGCTATTTTATTTATTTGTTTATTTACTATACTAAATTTCATAACTTGGATTCCACTTGGGTGGTTTTGCTCTCGAGAAGAAGGAAGATTAGTTGTCTATTCACTATTTTTATGGATTGTTTTTTCTTGGTATGTCTTTTCACTTTGTGGTTTTCATGTCATTTTCAGAGAGGTACAAGTCTATGGATGTATCGGATATTGTTGAACATGATGAGGAGGCATTTTTAAAGGGCTCTGGTCAAGTGGTACAGTCACATTCACTCATGAGTCAATATGACATCTCAGTATATGATGATGAAGGGTCAGAATCGGGAAAATTTGGTGTTATCCAAGGATCTGTTCAAAATGAGGAACACAGGACTTCTTGTGTCAGTGCAGAACCAATGAATGAGGATTTATCAGTAAATCTTGCCCCAGAATGGAAATCACCATTGTTATACCCTCTTGATCAACAAGATTGGGAAGAAAGAATTTTCTGGGACAATTCTCCTACTGTTAGTGACAATTCTGTAGAAAGTTGTGAATTGTCTGATGAATATTCATTAATTAAAGAAACAGAACAAAGTAGTCAACGACAAAATCTTCATCCAGAGCCAACTGTGCATCCAAATGAAAGAGATCATAATCTTTTGCTGGACAACGCTCCTATCCTTGTGGAGTCATTTGGCTTTCAAGATTCTCCAGGACCTTCAGATCTTCCATTATTGGAAACCAGATGCCATCCACAGCTTTTGAGGTTAGAATCCCATTCAGAAGCAGAGAAGCACCATCTTGTTGGAAGAGAGAACAATGCTGTGGAGGCTGTCCAAAATGATGCTTTCATGCGTTTCAGCAAACTCACATTGCAAAATAGAGATATGATGGAAGGCTCTTGGTTAGATGATATAATATGGGAACCCAATAAAATTAACTTGAAGCCTAAGCTAATTCTTGATCTTCAGGATGAGCAGATGCTTTTTGAGGTTCTGGATAGCACGGATAGTAAACATCTTCAGCTTCATGCAGGGGCAATGATTATGACCCGATCCTTAAAGCCTAGGATTTCAACTTCAACTGAGCTATCTGGTCGTGGGTATGAGTCAGGTTGGCAATTCAATATTGCCAATGACAAGTTCTATATGAACAGGAAAATTTCTCAGCAGTTGCAATCAAATTCTAGTAAACGAAGTGCTTATGGTATTAGAGTTCATCATTCAGCACCTGCAATTAAGCTGCAGACAATGAAACTGAAGTTGAGCAAGTAAGTTTTAGTGCTTCAATTTTGTGGTAGTGTCCTCTTATGCTGTTTCACATGTGAATAAGTTTGTTTAAAACCAGCTGATTTGCAAAATCTGGATAATCTAGCAGTATCGAGTTCATTTTTTTGTTCAATAAGCAGATTAATACTCGTTCACTGTTTACATCAGGGGTGAGAAAAACCGAAACAAACCGAAAAATCGAACCAAGATTGTAAATTCGGTTCAATTGCTAATTTGGAAAAATTAACCGAAATAATCGAACGAAACCAAAATTTTACTCTAAAAACCAAACACCAAACTGAATTGACCATATTCAGTATGGTTCGGTTTGAGAGTTCAGCAAAATTTCTGTTGGTTCGGTTCGAACCTAATGCTCACCACTAGTTGACATAATTCTGTGAAAGAGATTGAAAGTTATTTATGCAACAGACAGACTTGAAACTGAAATATCCATTATAAACTCTATATTGTTATAATGACTTCATTTGATACTGTAATGGTATTGGTAAAACTAAGAGTTGTATATTGAAGTTCTACGCTGAGATTTGGGGTCCATGTAGCCAACTCCAAATAACTTGGGATTAAGGTTTAGTTGAGTTAAAGTTTTTAGATTCGGCGATTAATAGAAGAAAGTAGCAGCTATGATAAGTGAATGATTAAAAAGAAATTCAGCATAAAGAAAAAAAGTCCTAGGCAAGCTTTGCCTCGAGCTGTCTTTGGGTCTTGTTCATCATAATTGCAGTCCACTACTTGGTTAAAGCATTGATGTTTCTTATAATCTTATTGTTTATTCATTTATTTTTATTATGGGAGTATATCACCAAACTGTATGTTTAATTCCCCTACAAAATTCTATTCTTTCAAGAAGTTCTATTATAATAAGCCTACTCAATTGAAGATCAATCTGTGGACTACCTTTATATTTATATGACACCTTCGACCACTTCATCCGTTTGTTGTAAATTGTCAAAGAATGGGGTTCCTGCTCCCTTCTTCATAAGTATTTCAGATTGGGGAATGCAAAATTATTTGGAGACCTGCTGGTCTCTGTTACGGGGTACCTATTGAACTTACTTCTGAACTATATTACCTTCAGGAATTCTGTTGTGATCATTGACAAACCAGAGAAGTAATATAGAACTGGTTATCAATGCTGTGACTGTTAGTTTTTTTTTTTTTTCCTTTTTCCTTTTTCCTTTCTTTTCTTTGTGTATTTGTGTTTTAAAATTCAGATACTCCCCCTATCCCACTTTGATAGGTTAAGTTTCATTTTCATGAGAATTAATAAATGGTAATTGAGTATTAAATTTCAGTCAATTTTTCGTTTATACCCTTTTTTAATTAGGCTTAGGAATTTAGACCTAGGAATTTTTGAACAAACTTAATGTCATTAATGATTATTAAAAATAGAAGGATAAAATTATCATTTTACACTTGATTAATTGACGAGAGAGAGAAAAAATCTTTGCCTATTAAAGTGGGACGGAGGGAGTAATTATTTCCCAAATAGTAATTAAAGTGGGACGGAGGGAGTAATTATTTCCCAAATAGTAATTGCTCATAATGCCTACCATTTTACCCCTTTAGCCCCTCCACCTGATGCTTTTTTGCTATGGGCCATTTGTCTTGAACTTGCATTGCATATGATTCCTATTTATGTTACTGATGCTGGTTTTACCTTCAAATTTTATGTTGCGACATTTTCTTAATTCTTCATTGTTTATGAATTGCTGTTTTACAGTAAAGATTTAGCTAATTTTCATCGACCAAAAGCTTTATGGTATCCTCATGACAACGAGGTGGCTGTCAAAGAGCAAAAGAAACTGCCCACTCAAGGACCAATGAAAGTTATATTAAAGAGCTTGGGAGGCAAAGGAAGTAAATTACATGTGGATGCTGAGGAAACCATCTCTTCTGTTAAAACAAAGGCTTCAAAGAAACTAGGTTGTACTCTCTTTCTGCATGTGATTTGACAAATCTCTACTCTCAATTTTGGCCGTGGCTAGTACCTATATTAGTATGGTTGTTACGTATACCAAGTGTAGATGTTCAGGGAACTGTTGTCAAGTTAAATGCTTCTGGAAACCTAGATTTTGATTGTTATACCTTCATTAGATTTTTTTTCTTGGTTCTCCTAGCCTTCCTTTTCGCCCATGGTGTTCCAAATCCTAAATGCATTAGTTTCGTTTTCTTGTGCTACTTCTTCTTCTTCTTCTTCTTCTTCTTCTTCCTTTCGGTTTTTCAGAGATATCAATTTTGTCATTTTGTAATGTTCTGTAGTAATGAAATCTTTGTCCTTGTTATATTTTTTAAGCAAAAATTTCATTTGTTCATATTCTTTTCTTCTTCCTGTGCATTTTCAATGCATATTTTCTTAATTATTATTGCTTTTATTGTTATTATTGCAGCATCTAAATTGCTGGAGAAGAACAATTCTTACTTAAAACTATGTGTACATATTTTATTTTCCATAGATTTCAAGCCTTCAGAAATGGTGAAGATTTTTTATTTGGGGAAGGAGCTTGAAGATCATAAATCTCTTGCTGCCCAAAATGTTCAGCCAAACTCCTTGCTTCATCTTGTTCGTACAAAAATTCATACGTTGCCAAGGGCACAGAGAATTCCTGGTCAGAATAAGTCTCTGCGTCCTCCTGGGGCATTTAAGAAGAAATCAGACCTTTCTGTTAAAGATGGTCATGTCTTTCTTATGGAGTAAGTTGCCTGAAAATCTTGTCCTTATTTTTCTCAGGAAAAATGCATTGGGATTGGGATTTAACCCAGAAGAAATTCTTTGCCTTTCCATTGTTAACATTTGTCTCGCCTTTTCTTTTCTTCTTGATCTTGTTCTGTGTACACGAGTTTGAGATTCTACAAAATTCTTATGTCGTCTTTTCTCTAGGTATTGCGAGGAAAGGCCTTTATTATTGAGCAATATCGGTATGGGTGCAAACTTATGCACATACTATCAAAAGTCAAGTCCCGGTGACCAAACTGGCATCTCATTGCGCAACGGAAACAGTTGCCTGGGGAATGTTGTGGCATTAGAACCTAATGAGAAATCCCCTTTCCTTGGAGACATAAAAGCCGGTTTTAGCCAATCATCGCTTGTAACAAATATGTATAAAGCACCCATTTTCCCTCACAAGGTTGCATCCACTGATTATTTGTTAGTTCGGTCTGCAAAGGGAAAGCTTTCTATTAGACGCATTGACCGGATTGCTGTTGTTGGGCAACAAGTATTTCTCTCTCTTATTATTATTTTTCCTATTCATTCGATTCCTTTTTTCTAAATGCAAGTGATGAAGATTTCCTTCAATCACTCATTATCTGATCTAGTTTAGAGATTATTGTTTCTGATTTCATGCCATCTATGTTTCTTTCATTTAATATCTTGACATATCAGTTATGCTCATACTCCTTGTCTGAAAGCTTTATTTTTTATTTGGTTTTCATATATTCATCAATAGCTAAATCTACTATGGGTATTTTGGTATTGTGATTGGGTGTTCAAAACCATGGTCTTGAATTTTTTTTTATTTCATCGAGTAATTTTTAAAAAAAGTGCTTTTACCAAACGTGTGCTCTAAAAAGCATTTATTTATCTACTTCTACAAAACCGTGGTTTTGAAAACTCAAAAAAAATTTAAAAATAAAAATTGTATCAAGAACACTTTTAATAAATTCATTACCAAACTCACCCTATATGTTTTGAATTCTTCTACTTAGAAAGTTTGTGAGCTTCTGCCTAAGATATAGGAGAACAAGTTTCATTTGATAGTTTTCGTCTGTTCGCTTCCAATTTGTTAGTTGTCCTAGCTAATGTATTTATTCTCATTTTGTGCTTAATTTTATTTTTTTAAAATTCACTTTGTCAACCATATGTGCTATTCGAGCCAAAGGTCATTCTCTTTCTAGTGTTATCATTGTGCTTTTTATCCACCACTAATAATGTTGATGAATTAGATTAATTTGGGCCTAACCATTAGCATGACTTTAAGTCAAGTTAATGGGTTATGTTCTTGATAAACTATTCAATTATGTTTGCAACTACTCGATTGGGACAACTTACCGACTCTTTAACATCCTTTCAGATGCAACTGCACTTAGACAATGGACCACAACGGTACCTAGACTGATACAATCACATGGAACATACAACAATCCAACAATATACGGGGTCCAAGAACAACCCTCATGAGCTCTGTACTGTGAAATAAAATGAGATAGAATAAATAAGAAATATTCTCACTAATTTTCGGCACACATAAGAGCTTTATAGATACATACAAGTTATATATATAGGAAACTGACTGTAAAGATAAAATTATGAAATAGGCTTTAATTATATATATATAGGCATTAGTTGTGTAACCCTAAAATATATCACTAGCAGTTTCAAATCTAGTTTTGATGTTTTTCAAAGAACATGATTAAAGTTGTGATGTTATTCAGTTGTGGTAGCACTCGTAGTTTATTGCATTTCAATTCAGAAATCTGCACTTTTATCAAACAATGGTTCATTTTTATAACTGTCTTGTGGGATTTTAGAGATTTCAAATTGATTGAACATCCGTTGCTGTATGGCCCTTTGTTCTGTAAAATCTCTGGTTTGTTAGGATCAGCTTTACTTCTTGATTGTGGAGGAAGCCGCAATCAATCGGTGATTCAGGTTTGGTTGGAACCAATAGATATTCTTTTCAAAGACTCTGGAGCACACCATGCAGAAAATATACTTGTATTTAAGAAATGTATTCATGTTCATTAACCAAACCCATTTGATTCTGTCCTTGAAAAAAGTGTTATGAAATGGCCTGTCTACGCCTTTGGTCTCTAGTAAGCTTGATGTCTTCCATTTATAATACTATATCAACATCCTCCCATTCTCATTTTGTGCTTTTTGAATATTTGAAATTATAGTTGCATTATTGGTTGATAATTTCTTTGCATATCCATTTAATAATTGGCTTAATTGATTATTTGTTGCAGGAGCCCCTTATGGAGGTATTAGCTCCTGCATCTAAGAATCTTCAGGCATATATCATGAACAGGTTATTGGTGTATGTATACCGTGAATTTCGAGCTGCTGAAAAGCGTGGCACTATTCCATGGATCCGTGCAGATGAACTGTCAGCTCAGTTTCCAAATGCTTCAGAAACAATCTTGCGGAAAAAGCTGAAGGAATGTGCTGTGTTGCGGGTACTCTAGAATTCACTGTAGAGAATTATTGATTTGTTAATTACTAATATAGATATTTGCTTGGGTTGATGCTGTTTTTGCCTTGGTGCTACAACTATGTTTTCTACTCAATTGTGATGCATTGTTATGGAACATACAGAAGGATGCAAATGGACATCTGTTTTGGTCCAAGAAACGTGATTTCATCATTCCATCTGAAGAGGAGCTCAAAAAGTTGGTGTTGCCAGAGAATGTAAGTCAAGACATTTTATATGCATGTTTCTTCCTATACCATTCCCTTGCTCCTACCTCTCTTTTATACTTAATTCTAGTCATTTTTGAATTTCTATATGCATTTATTAATTAGCAAATTGCTAGTTGTTTGATTCAATCCTGTGGTTAATCAGGTTTTTTTAATAGAATGTAACTGAATGGCTGTCTAGAGATTTTTTGTGCATTTAATTTAGAACACTAGGGTTTAGCTCTCTTTTAAAAGTTTGTCTGTTAATTTTTTTAATTGACCAGAACGTTCTATCGGGTGAAATTCTTGTTAAAATTGTTCGAGTAGGATGTTGGAAATGATTTTACAGGAAAATTTGTTCTTAATCTCACTTTGACAATCTGGTCTGAAGTTCCAATTTAGTTATTTTACATCTCCTGTGCTCAATGTTGTCTTGAACCTATCTTTAAATGTACTACGAGTACCAGTTGGTAAGCTGTAGGTATACATTGTGCCATGCAACGTCTTGGTCATTGGAAACATTACCTGAATATCATAATTAATTGATTTTTCTCTTTGATATTACCTAGATATTAATCATAAATTTACCTAGATATCATTATTTTTTTTATTGGCTAGATATTAACCATAAATTTACCTAGTTGTCACTACTGCCTATTAATATCACATACAATACAAGATATCAGAACACCTTCGCTTTGATCTTTTAGTTTTGGGATTTAATGAATTAAAGTTTCTAAATTTGATGATTAAGTTGTTTTGAATGCGCAATTAAAGGAAAAACTGTGGCTACATAAAATTAGAGTGGCACATTTCTTTTTTGCTTTCTACGAATGTTAAACAGGTGCTTTAAAGATACTTGCTTCCAATGTACCAAAAAAAAAAAAAAGGAGGCAGCTTTGCTCATGTGCTTAGATCAACTGTGCAGGAAATGTGCACATTGTATCTGCAAGCGGTCATCTTTTACTTTGACAAGTTTACTATATTTTTTTTTGGGTTTAGGTGTGTGCCTATGAAAGCATGCAAGCTGGCCTGTATCGTCTCAAACACTTGGGAATTACAAGGCTAACACTACCAACTAGTGTTTCAACTGCAATGAGCCAGCTTCCTGATGAAGCCATTGCTCTGGCTGCTGCATCACACATAGAGAGGGAATTGCTGATAACTCCATGGAACCTCAGCACCAATTTTGTAGCATGCACAAATCAGGTAATAGTTATTTTTCTTTAATTTTTGGTGGTGGTTCATCTATGACATTTGACCATGCCTAGAAAGTGTTGACAGACCTATCAGCTACTTTATATTAGCAGTTGTGTACAGTAAGATACTGTTTTCTGATGACTTTTGGATTCTTGCTAAGTTAGGTTACAACATTGATCACTGTGTTAGCCATGAAGAAAAGTTGACTTGATATTAGAACATCTAGTATCCAGAGCTCTGTCTCTGTGTACACAAGGCTTAGACAATAAGCTTCTCTATATAATGCTTTGGTTCTAGTTATGATTATATCCAGTTCAGTGGTTTCCGCTTCCAACGAACAGAACCCTTTCTTGGATTTTTTTTAGTAGTATCTTTAGTTGATTCCTGTATTCTTCAGAATTCCTTTTGCCTTTATATATGGGTGTGTTGTATGTCTTTTGGCTTTTGATAATTATATTTGCGTGTTAATTGAAAATCTAAAGGTGTTGAATTTGTGCTTCCTCTGTCAACTTAAGGAAGATTGTTGGAATTATATTATAAAATAATGCTCTTCAGATTCAGAACAAGAATTGAGATGATGGTGTATGTTGTGTTCTTTGCTGATTATATTCTCTGCTTAATTTACAAGGATAATTTCACTCCACCTTTCTGGATATTTCTATATTCAAGACGAGTCTGATATTCTATAATGCTTGATCATTAGCAAGGAATGTAGATTGTTTTCTATTTTACATTTTTCTCTGATCTCTTTTGCCTTTCAGGATAGAGAAAATATTGAGCGTCTGGAAATAACGGGAGTTGGTGATCCCTCTGGTCGTGGTCTCGGATTTAGTTATGTTCGAGTTGCTCCAAAGGCACCCATGTCAAATGCAATGGCAAAGAAAAAAGCAGCTGCCAGAGGAAGTACCACTGTTACTGGGACAGATGCTGACCTTCGAAGATTGAGCATGGAGGCTGCACGAGAGGTATTGTTGGTTTCTTGTAACAAAATTTTATTTAGTTTTATTGAACTTATTTATATCCTTCGTTTGGATAAGCTTGAGGTGAACTCTCTCAAATAAATTAGTCTGCACTCTTGGGCATTTTGTTATTTAGCCGAAATGCAAGTCTGCATTAGTTTGTAACAAACAGGTCATTTTACAAGGCATGAACTTTGCTTGTTTATTATTCCATTGGTAAAAAGATATGCCTTGTTAAGGAATACATTCACATCATTTTATATTCCGTTGGTGAAAGAATATGTTCATTGGGCCTCTGAAATTTGAACATGAAAATTGATGGCATGTCTCACTAATATGACAGCCTTAGACAGGTTAGCCTCACCACAGACGTCTCGTAAGGTCTTTCGTGGTTGCTGAATGCAATCATTGAGGTGCTGCAAGCCTGCAACTCCTCATACTAGGCTACCAATCAAGTTTAGAGATTGAACAGCTGTTATTTCATTATCTTTTTTCACTCATCCTGTCATTGGTTCTTCTTTATGGAAGTAACTTGTAGGAAACTGATTCTCCTTCCATCTAAACCCCAAAACCCTTTGACTTGAAAACTTTAAACTAATCTAATTGTGGCCATAGATAAAAATAGAAAATAAAAGAGAGATGAGTATTAGGTATAATGGCCAAATAATTCATTCATCATCATCTCATTTCCAGGTTCTTCTCAAGTTCAATGTTCCTGAGGAACATATTGCAAAACAAACTAGGTGGCATCGTATTGCAATGATACGCAAGCTTTCAAGCGAACAAGCAGCATCAGGGGTTAAGGTTGACCCTACAACCATTAGCAAGTATGCACGTGGCCAACGAATGTCCTTCCTCCAGTTACAGCAGCAGACAAGGGAAAAATGTCATGAAATTTGGGATCGACAAGTTCAGTCTCTTTCAGCAGTGGATGGTGATGAAATTGAGAGTGATTCTGAAGCAAATAGTGACCTAGATTCCTTTGCTGGAGACTTGGAAAACTTGCTTGATGCAGAGGAATGTGAGGGGGATGAGAGTAATTACGAGTCCAAGCATGACAAAGCAGATGGTGTCAAAGGGATAAAAATGAGAAGGCGTCCATCACAAGCTCAGGCAAATGAAGAAATTGAAGATGAAGCAGCTGAGGCAGCAGAATTATGCAGGTTGCTCATGGATGGTATGTATTGTATGTTTTCTGACTATTTCATATGGCCGCTTCTCAAGAATGACTGTCTTGAAAGATTTTTATGGGGTAGAAAATGAGATATACTGCCTAAATTTCTTCTGTAGTAAACCTGACCCATCAAGTCAGCTTTGGGCTTTAGCAAATTGTTGGTTTTTGGAAGGAAGAAAACAAGCATATACGGCAAACAATTTTGAAAAAGACCAGCATTTGCTGCTACTGCTACAATCAGCTACTTGGTTACGATTGGTTATGAATATCACTCACCTATATCTAATATTGTTGCTGATCCTTCCCACTAAAAATTTGACGAGTCACTGTAGCTTGTTTAAGTTCCATGTTCATCAAAGCTACTATAGGATAAATTGAAGAGTCTAAATAACCATGATTACCATGATCACTTGTTTATTATCAGATTATTTTAGCCAATTCATTATCTTTCTTCACCAAACAACGTAATTGAATTGATTAGTCAATTTTGCCTTAAATCTTATCATGTGCTAATTCACTTACTTTTCAGCTCTTTAAACTTCGGTAAAGTCTAATTGTGATGGTGTATGTATGTATAGCTAGCTTCTTCAACTCAGTGGATATGAGGAGCTGTTGTTGAGAAATACCTTTTATTTTATCTGATACATAGCTAAATGCTGCTTTGCTGCAGATGAGGAGGCTGAGCAGAAGAAAAAGAAGAAAACAAAATCTGCCGGGGTTGAGGCCCGATTGCTACTGGGCCCAAAGTCAAATTTTGTTGACAATGCAGAACATGTTAAGCAAAAGAAAGTCCATCCAAATGGATCCTATGTACCAAAAGAGAGTAGCATTAGAGACTCAAAGGAGGTAGATCACGTGACACATTAGTCATTGAAACCTTCATTATGATTGACCTGTTGTACTTCCCATTTTGCATATGTATGGTTTCAAAATTTTATACCTACCTCTGAAAGTGGTGAATGCTTGTGACTCTGCTATGTACTTGCAGGTGGAACCCTTATTTGTTAAAAAGAAGATGCCTGAGAAGGTAAAAGCCATGAAAAAGAATGGTATTGGTACTCCAGATTCAGGTGGTCCACAATTTAAAGCAAAGTTAAAAATATTGGGGGATGGACTCCAGGCAAGTGGCCTAATTTTCTAATCTTCTTTCACATTATTGTGTACATGTTTTAAAGCATCAGATTTCGTGGTTTAGTTTCCTCAACTATTCTACTAGAATCTGATGCTTGACATAGCTTGCCACATCTTGTGATAAATTATTTGAGTTCAATCGTTGAGACTGATGCTGGAAATCAGATTTAGTTCTTTTTCTCCCAAATTGCCAGCATCCTTTTGCATCCTTATTGAAAGTGTATCTTGCTTATAATTTGGGTCTGCCTGCAGTTATTTTGTACTTTGCTTTTATATATTATCATGTTTAGCTACTGTAGAGTGGTCATTCTTAATAATTTCAAGTTGATCTAGTGTTTATGAATGGATATCATACTTTTTTAGAATATATGGCACAACTGTCTGCACTGTAAAGCAGAAATGAAGTTTTGGTAGTTTTGAATTGTTGGGTTGTTGATCTATTAAGTACCTTATCAATGCTGTGTGGATTAGGATTTTCTCAAGTTAGGCTCAATTGACATCGTCACAGAAGTGATTTCTCTTTTTACATTCATATTATGTTTATTTGTTTGTCTAACAATTCTCTGTCTTGACATTTATCTTACACCTATTTTACCATGCTTTCTGTTCTGAAATTGGAAAAATATTTGCTTGTGTACATTTTAGACTTTATGGGCATCCTTCTTTTTAGACTACTTATCTAACAGCTTTTACATTTTCTCCATTTGTTATTATAGACAACTCCAATTCACTTTTTCGTTCATGACCAGATTTTCAAGGAAAAGAAATCATCAAGAGAGAAATTTGTCTGTGGAGCTTGTGGTCAAGTGAGTAATTTCCACTCATAAGAAAATTTTTTCTCGATTTTTTATGAGTTTCAGTATTGTTAACCGTTCTTGATCAACCAGCTTGGACATATGAGAACCAACAAGCACTGCCCTAAATATAGAGAAGATCCTGAAGCTCAGGTTGAAATTTCAGATTTGGAAAGATCTTCTGGAAAATCAAATTATGTAGATCCCATAGTTAAGTCCCAGCAAAAGCTGCAGAAGAAAAAGTCCTTATCAAAACCTACGGCCAAACTCGAAGAGCAAGAAGGTGAGAAATCTAGTTTGAAGGCAAAAGTACCACCAGTAAAGTTTGTGTGTGGCTCCTCTGAGAAAATTTCTGATATACCTGCTGATGAAGCTGCACAAACTTCTGAAAAGCCTGTCACTTCTGATGTTGTGCCTGATAGTTCTGATATGGAAACTGGAAGTAAGCCAGTTGCTAAGATTAGTAAAATAAAAATATCCAACAAGTCAAAACCTGAAGATGTACAAGTTGAATTGCACAAGCCGTCTATTGTGATACGGCCTCCAATGGATACTGATAGAAGCCATGAATACCATAAACCATCTATTGTTATCAGGCCCCCTGCAAACTCAGAGAGAGACTATGTTGAATCTCATAAGCCCTCTATAGTGATTCGTCCACCTACTGTAAAGGATAGGGAGCAACCTCACAAAAAAATAGTTATCAAACAGCCCAAAGAGGTCATTGATATTGATCAGATCAGCCAGGATGGAAGCACTGGGTTTGAGTACCGGAAAATAAAAAAAATTGCTGAATTATCTGGTGTGGATAAGCAAAGGAAGCCTATGACTTTGCACTTTCCTGGAGAATCAGCCAAGAAGAAAGCTAGAGAGGAGAGAAGATGGTGGGAAGAGGAAGAGAGGAGGAGAAATACAGAGAGATTGATAGAAGAGAGAGCAAGGAGGAGTTATGTTGAAGAAAGCAGAGGGCGAGGAGGCCTAGCTGAGCTTAGAAGATATGAAGAAGCTGTAAGAAGGGAGAGGGAGGAAGAAGAAAAGCAGAAGGCAAAGAAGAAGAAAAAGAAGAAGAAGCCTGATTTCAGTGATGACTACTTAGAAGACTTCAGGGCAAGTAGAAGGATACCAGAAAGAGATCGAGGTGTAAAAAGGCGACCCATTGTAGAACTGGGCAGATATGGTTCAGAGCATGCCTCTGGAAAAAAGCGTCGTAGAGGTGGAGAGGTATTTCCTGTCCTTGTTCATACCTTTTCTTTCCTTCAGTTACATATCCTGGGATGGTACTTTTTTATGCAGTTGTTTGGAAGAAGTTTAAAGAGTCCACTTTTGTTTCATGATACTGAATTTTTACCATCGCCTTTTATGCTTCTTTTTTAATCTGACATGGACTGGGTTGAATATCTAGTAATTTCTCAAGTGTTATTATTTGGAAATAGAAGTCAAATTACAAATGTGTTGTTTTTCTTTTGAACTCAGATGTTTCTTTCTGCTATGGTGTTAAATGAGTCGGGAAGTGTTTCTCATGATAAAATGGCTCATTTGAATTTCTAGATTGTGTGTTGGTGTTACGTATTCAAAATTTGTGTTGAAACATTAAATTTTATTTCGCTGCTTCTTCATGATAGAATCTTATTTGTTGCCATTGGCTATCTTAGGAGTTTATGGGGGGGAATTTTAAAACTATCTAGCCGAGACATTTTCTTCAACTTTGTTTTTTATTTAACTACGAATGTCGAATTGCTTTATATTCAAATTATTAGATCAATTGTTTTTCAAATCCCTAATCCATGATGCAAATATTTTCCTCCAGGTTGGCTTGGCAAACATCTTAGAAGGCATTGTGGATGAACTCAAAGGCAATATACAGGTTTCCTATCTTTTTCTAAAACCAGTGTCTAAGAAAGATGCTCCTGACTACTTGGACATCATAAAACGTCCCATGGATTTATCAACTATTAGAGATAAGGCAAGGAAGATGGAATACAAGAACCGAGAGGATTTTAGACACGACGTCTGGCAGATCGCATACAACGCCCATTTATACAATGACGGGCGGAACCCTGGTATTCCTCCCCTTGCAGATCAACTCTTGGAACTTTGCGACTACTTGCTAGAACAACATAATAATAGCTTGACAGAAGCTGAAGAGGGGATTGAATCTCAGGAACATTAAGACACTTAACTTTCGATTCATCTCGTTATTTATTCTTATTTCCCCAAAAGTTGGAGCAAATTTTGTCCCTCTTTCCTTTGGGTTGTAAATAGTTTGTACCAAAATGCACTGGCCGCGGGCTTCTGTGCTTAGTTTAGCTTATACGGCAATAGTGCCCATGTAAAATAATGAGCTGTATCCTAATTTTCTTTTCTTTTCTTTTCTTTTTCTATTTTGTATATAGTTGAGTAATTATGACAAGTAGTGGCCTCAAGGTGCTGTTTAGCTTTGTATGAAGCAATTCAATAGAGTGGAAGCCACTAGCTTACGCAATACAGATTCTGAAAATAAAAGGAAAAAAGTTTGACAAAGGCTTCAATCAGGCCTCTAATTGCTTGGGATTCTCCTGCTTCTGTTACGTGGCTTGACTTTCTAGTTTCGATGGAAATTAATATACAACTAGAATATGACCCCCACTTTCTTGTTTCGATGGAAATTAATATACAACTAGAATATGACCTTCGGGTTACCATTTATTCATTTATAAATTTGGACAGGTCGTATTAATTAAAAATAAAGTTATTATGATAACCAAAGTGTTAATAATAATGCTATAAAGTATGTTAACATAATTAGACATTGTTAACTAGACATTAATACATTAATACATTGTTATTAGGAAAAGATGTAAAATAAGAACACAATAATTAAGAAGAGAAACATAATAATTAAAAACTATAAAATTAAGAAGAGAATTTTAATATTATTTTAAGCAAACTCTCTCTTTTTAGAATAGAATGGAATTGAATTGAATTTCCTTTTTATATTTTCTGCCTATTTATAGGAAAAGAAATGGAGACTATTACGATTGCGGCTGTACTGTTACCATTACGACTGTACTGTTACCATTGCGGCTGTACTGTTACAATTGTGACTTTACTATTACAATTGCGGTTTTACTATTGCAATTGCAGCTCTTCATATTTGATAGACATCTATTATCTATCAATTATTAATCTACTACTAATTGATTGGACATTCACTTTAAATAAAATATTTATAACACTTCCCCTTGAATGTCCAATCATACAAATAGGGCACTGCTTCATTAAAAACCTTTACTAAGGAAAACCCAGTGGGACAAAACCTTAATAAAGGAAAAAAGAGTACAGTGTAAAACTCCCCCTATTTGCAACATCATTGAAGATCTTTGAGATGACGCATACCAATACCATGAACTAATTTCTTGAAAATTGTAGTTGGTAGAGCCTTAGTGAACAAATCCGCTAAGTTGTCACTA
>CANYLF011707991.1:0-17261 GCA_948193215.1 Bocquillonia castaneifolia | reverse complement strand
CCCCTGAGGTTGTCTGGTCACCGAAGTTAGCCTAACCTGCACAAAAAGAGAGACTTGGGGTGGTCCCCGGGGTCTGACTCCGACGCTTAAGTTAGAGATATTCTCTTGAGAGTTATAAGAATGTATGAATGAGATGATGATACCTGATACCCTGGATGGCAGGGGTTATATAGTGGTAGGAACAATCCCCTTAAGCCCAGGAATCCTTGTCCTATTAGGCTTAGGAGTCCTTCTTTGTTGTAATGAGTCAGAGTTCCCCTAGGATTAGGAACCCCCCTTAGGATGAGAGAGTCCCCCTTGACTTAGGATTCAAGGTGTCAGGACATATAATGGGCTAACGTGAGCCTAGCATGAAATGGGCCCTCTGAGCCTTTTGCGTTTAGAGTAGTGATTTGTATCACAAGTCCCCCCCTAGTAGTGCTAATGTCAAAGACTTAGCTTAAGGGTAATATCAATCATTGACGAACTCTCCTGTGATAACTTTCTTCTGAACAAAGACAAACCGTCTTGAGATCTCTTTCTTGGAAATATGGGCGAACTGTTCTAAAAGCATAATTTTATGAGAATCGCCTTCCATTAGACACGTTCCCCATAGAAGATTACTATTATGTGGGCGAGTGTCCTCGAAAGTGGTAATAAATGTCAAACAACACCTGCTGACACGTGTCCCACTAGACAGTCACGTCAGTTCAGTTTCCTAGGAGAAATCATCCACGTCTTTTCAGATGAAAACCATTCAGTTCCCTCTATAATTACCCTAATTTATTTCAAAAACTATTTATTCTCTCTCTCAGCTCTCAGACAAAACATCTCTCTATTTTCTCTCCCTTTACTCAGACGATCCAACCATTCTCCGGCCACTATTACTCCTTCATTTCATCGGCTTTTTTACTGCTACCAACAAGCTATTTGTCGAGCCAGTCGAAATGCATCTTCAATGACAGTAAGTCTCTTATTTCTCTGGCATTTTCCATCTCTTCTTTAGCAGTTTCAGTTTATGGGATGCGTGTTTTATTCCCTTTGTGTTCTTGATATTTTCTGGGATTTGATGATATTTGTATAGAAATATGTTGTTTGCCTGTATTTGCTATTCATTATGATTCCCATGTTGCCTGTTCAACTGTCCTCCCTATGGGAGTCTGTCTATTGTTTGCTCTTTTGACTATACCCATTAGTTCTTTTCTCTGATAATTATTTTTAAGATTATTTTTGGTAGGATTTAGTCCACTCATGGTGATTCCATCGTTTAACATATCCACTTCTTCATCTTCTACATTAACCCCCCCAGTCAGACCCTCAGTTATTTCAATTTCCTCTGATTCCTCAAACGGTGCTAAGCAGCCCAATTGCCCAAGGCCAACACCTCAAGCCAGTACCTCAACTCCTCAAAACGCCTCCAATTCCTTAAACCCCAAACCTTTAAAGATAGTTCACCCCTTCTTACCTTTAGATGATAAACCATACAACCCCTCGAATAGTGATACCGAGTCCTCCAATGCTAGCAATAATACCACAGAAGTCGCCCCTAAACCTTTTCCTCCTTCAGGCTTTAAAATTAAACATATGGCCCATAAATAGCATAAGGATACAGTAGATCTTCACCCCGCCAAACAATATGAAAGTGAACTAGATTTGTTCGCCACTAGGTATGGTGGTCTGCCAGAAGGTTACTCTATGAGGCCCAACCAATCCCTAGGCCCTAATGAACAGATAGTTTATAAGGAGTCTATGGAGAGTTGTTTTAGATTCCCCTTAGATCCTACACTTCAAAAAATTTTAGAAACCATACAATGTCCTTTGTCTCGCCTCCATCCCAATGCCTACAAACTCTTTATCGCCACCTCCATCATGTGTCAGCCAAAAGGCTATGCCTTGACCCACGAAATCTTCCTAAACGCATATAACGTCCACAAAATATTCCTAAACGCATATAGCATGGTGAAGAGAGTAGGCACTTCTGAGTATGTCACCTTTCAGGTGATTAGGAAGAGGTTTGAGGGTATCAAGAACCATCTAAAAGGGTGGCGAGACAATTTTTACAAAGTGACTTGTGAAGTAGGGTGGGGACAAATCCCCAATAGCTGGTCTACAAAGATAGAATCCCCCAACCCTCATTGGGAATATTCAAGATTCTTGCAAGTGTAGAATTATCTAGTATGATATCTTGTCCCTTAATAAAAGTTTTAACAGCACGAGTGCTATGAGTGAAAATCAAATTAGCATAAAACTGTCTGACTAACAAAGGGTATATTGGTTTATCATCAACTAACAGACAACGCCATCCTTGACAATTAAAGAAATCTAACACTCATATTTCTCTAAGAGAGAAACATCCATAATTTTGGGAATAAGGACACCTTTGACAATTACCCTATTCCATCTGGTTTGAGAACCGCTCTTGTTTTGAAGAGGAAGGCTAGAGAAAGGGTTTGGATTCATACTAGAATTTGCAAGAGAACAAAGTGAAAGGGGTATGCTTAGCAGAGTAGTGCTTTGTGTGTGCTTAACCATTCAATGCGAACATGTATATAAATATTTACAAGCTAGTAGAATTATTAACACATTTTTAAAGAATCTAACAAGTCTGTCAACAATGAACATGTGAATTATCTCTAAGAAACCTAACCTACAGATAAAACAAATGCACCGCATGCAGATGAATAGTAATAAATCTTATCACTTACCTCAGGCTACATTTTTCAAACCTCGAGTTATGAGCATCATTATGATCCCTAATATAGCATAGTTGTTGACTAAGGGCACCACTTAGCTAGCCCGTTGATGCCATCGTCTGCCATTGCCTTGTACATATTGAGAGAACAGCATGTTAGTTTCTCATACACAAACCATAACGTCCACTAATACACATTTTCAGCCATTATTATCTTCTTCCAAAGGCACCCTCTTTTTCCTTATTAGCTTCCAATGAATAAAAGAAGGATGATCACACAGTCATCACTGTTAGAGAATCATTCAAATACACTCCAAACTGATCCTGACTTCTCATCAAAGATTTCCAATTATAGGACAGAAACTCTTGATAAAAAGCCACTTCTCATTCCTAGATATATAGATGATACATCTCCATATGAAGAATGTGGATTATTAGAGTTCTTTAAGCTCTAAGGATGGATGCATCTTCTTACAGATACCTGCCCCATATATCCTGATCTAGTGAAGCATTTTTATGTCGACATTAGAAGAAATCCAGAAACTGGGATCATTATGTCTCAAGTAAAAGGTCATGCTTTTACTCTAGATGAAGGTTTTTAGCTAAGCTGCTAAACATTCAAGCTCAAGGATGGATGGCTCATTCTGTGCATGACTAGACTGAGAATCCAATTTCTCCTTTAGAGTAGATAAAGATTTTTCTTTGTGATGATTCGAAGGAGGAAGCATATGTTCCTCATGCTATTCAGATTCCATTCCACATTAGAGTGATCCAAAATATGTGTTATCACATTATATACCCGAGGTGTCCATATAGGGTTCGTTGCAAGCCTTGTCCCATGTTCCTTGTTACCATGTTACTGACTGGAAACCGGTCAATCTGCCCAAGTCCATATTACAATATATGGCCATGGTTTGGACAAAAAGGATGGCTCTACCTTTTACTGGTGTCTTGACACGTATTTTAGAGCATCTTGGGATTGATTTATCCAAAGAAGATCATGTAGCCTGAGAGCCATTCCTAGTGTCAATGCTTAAAAGAGTAAAACTTAATGCTTACTTCTGTAGAACTTTGGGTTTGAGTGTTTAAAAAAATTGACAGCAAGAGGAAAGATGTCAGGAAGGCCCTTTGTCATTACCTCAGCCACCTATAGGGCAAACAAATGTATCTTCTTCTAGTACATCACAACCATCTGATGTCCCTTCTACAACTAGGGAATTGAAGTCTCGTGTGGCTGCATTGGAAGGAACTATCCTTGTGCTGCAAAGACAGTAGGAACAAACTTGTGAAATGGTGAATGAAGTGCTGTGACTGCTCAACAAAACATGTCCATGAATCTGGAACAATAACACTGGTTGTTCCACTTTTGCTATTGTTAACACCTAACTTTTGATCCAGGAATACGGAAGCCGCTCGGAGGTCCAATGATGATCGTTCATGTTTTAAATAGCATGAATTGAGTTGACAACTGCTTTTTAGAGATTGCATTGCCACAACCAAAGTGTTTTCTAGGCTTACAAAGCATGTTCCTTGAAAATCCTATTTTAAGCATAAATAGTGCATTTTTTAAACGATTTTCATCATAACTTTCTCTACAGGTATCAGAATGACTTAAAATTTTGATGGTTGATAGTTGAGGCCATTATGCATGTTTTCTCAGTTATAAGTTTTTGCAAAATCTGATGTTTGGAGCCCCCAAAAGGGCCTAATGCCACTCTTCAAAGTGGAATTGGGCCCAAAGCCACTCTTTTAAGTGGAGTTGGGCCTAACTGCACTCATTTGACTGGTGTTGGGTCCGAATGCCAGTTGCATGATTTTCAGCATAGAAAGCCCGTTTTCAACCTGTTTCGGCCCAGGATGGCCCGTACGAGCCGTACAAGCGTCCCAAGGCTTTGTAGGTCCATTTTTAACCAAAATAACCTTTGCTTGAAGCTCAAGTCATTGTATTTTACTAGGAAAGTGTTGGTAGTAATCATAGCTTAAGTTTTAAGCTAAATTGGGTATAAATAGACTCTTAAAACTAGGTTTTTGGGAGGAGGCGTCAGTTGATACGAATTTAGGGTTTAATATATCATATCAACACTTTAAGCTCACTTGAAAGCACAAAACATTTCACTTTTACATTGGTTTTACGCAAAAACTTATCAAAGGTGTCACCTTTTCCATACAAAAGGTGGTTTTGAAGCTTATAATCCATTCTAGCAAGGCTCCAACAAATATTAATCACTATAAAGCAATAAAGAAGTCACTCAAATCAGATCTGAGGGTTATCAAGTGCTTCCAAGTTGAGTTTTTAAAAGGTAAGTCATCTATTCCTTTATTTTTATCATTTTTTGCCATGTTTTCATGATTTGCTTGCCATGATCATTGTTTTCGAATGTTTCTTTGCTGTGATATTTTGTTTTCCATGTTTAAATGAGGTTTTTGCATGTTTCTTTTATCTAAATGCCATGTCCATGCATTATGAATGTTGTAAGTTATTTCCTTTGCATATTTTTTTGTGTTTTATTCCAGATCTAAATTGTTTGATGCCATAAACGTGTTTTCCATGCATAAAAATTAATTCTTTTCAAGGTTTCATGCATAAAAATAGTTTCTTTTATGTAAAATCATGTTTTTTTTGAGTTTTAATGCATAAAGGTTGTATTTTTTATGTTTTCAAATGAAAAGTTGTTTTATTTGTATGTTTTAATGCATAAAGTCTGTTTCTTTGCGTGTTAATATATGAAATTGTGTTGTTTTGATGTTTTATGTGTAAAAGTTTACATCTTTTACATGTCTTACGCACAAAGTTGTTACCTTTTGATGTTTTGCATGTATAGCTTGTTTCTTTCATGTTTTAATGCATGTCATAATTAGATCTAGCTTGTTTGGCCGAGTTTCATACATTATAACAAGTTTGACTGTTATTTGGTGAGTTTTTGTTACAGTTTAGTCATTTTTTAGGCTTGGTAAACCTGAAAAATCATATTTTTCATCAAACCGTGCATGCTGCTCGTCACCTGGCCATGAACGCCACTGTTAGGAGTGGCGTTGGGCCCAACGCCTATGGGTAAGTGATGGTGGGCCCAAATGCCAGTCCCTGAAATGGCATTGGCACTTCATCAGTTTCTTGGGTTTCTGTTTTATCAAAATATGTGGTTCTGTAAATCTGTATACTTGCATACAGTAGCTTTCACGTTGAATACAATGATGAGGTAAGCGTTCTGAACTTCTTTGGCAAATATTTAGTTGTGTTAATGCATGTAATTGGTTATTAATGTCTATTTGGTAATCATTTTAGGCTAAAAATAGTAGAAATCCTAGGTTATGTTGCTGTGTTGGTTATTATGTGTTTATTATCACTTATGCATGTAAATTGACCCTAATAATGGTTGGTAAATGTTAAAATTAACTTTTGTTTATTGCTAGAAACTCATTATTGCATGTGTATATGTAAAAGGTAGGTTATAATTGTTATGTGCTTTTATTGCTTTGTTAGAAGGAATGAAGGTTAGTATAATACTAGGAGTATTAGGTAAAGAATCATGTTCTGAAATTGATAAGTTCGATCCTTAAATCTCTGGAGTCAATGTAACTTTCATATTCTTGAGAGGAATCGAGGTGTACACTTTGTAAGATATTCCTGATGCCGGTTAGGGTGGTGTTTACCACTTCAGCCCCGCAGCTAAACATATAATGCCGCAGTTGCTAGTCATGGTTGAGGCTCTAAGGTAAAACCTCCTTTTCTGCAGTTTGGCGACCCCACTAAGGACACTTGATAGATAGACTTAGGACACTCTGAAATCCCTAATGGCACCTAGAGGAGGGGCGTTGAATAGGTGATTAGTGAACGATAGCTATAAATCAAAAATAAATTAGGAAATATAGAGACAATCGATTTATAGTGGTTTGGCCAACTCTTGCCTACATCCCCTTACCCACACAAGAGGTTTCCACTAATCAATCTTGATTACAAGTGTTTTAGGCTCACACTAAACCTTACAAAGTGTTTGAGCTCACACTAAACCTTACAAAGTTATTTCAAGGCTAATCACCCAACCTATCTAAACCATCCCTTGAGTTCTCACTCTAAAACCCAGGTCCCAAGTGTTTCATAGGCTAATATTTAAACCTTTAACAAGATAACCTATCTCTCACACCCACACATAACACAACAATGATTGCTGTGAATAACAATGAGCACACAAGGCTCAAATAGAAATAAATAAAGATTTTTGGGCTAGAAAGATTAGAAATAAGCAAATAAAGCTATTAGGTTTCTCAATCTCAAATCTGAAGTTGTATGTCCCTAGCAATGTGCTTTTGTCCACTATTTATAGGTCCTAACTCCAATCTAGCCATTTGGAGAAGTCCAAAATTCAAATGGTACTGTTTCTGTGCTTGGGACAAGTCATTTGTCTGCTTGTGTAATGGCACACACGATCGTGCATTAGAGGCCCACGATCGTGCATGATGATGTGGTAGCTCTTCAGGCCTTCTAGAAATGCTGATCTGGTAGAAGGAATAAAATGCACGATCGTGCACTGGGTACGCACAATTGTGCACATCGCTCGTGTGCACGAGGTTTGATCGCGCAGGTGGCTCATGCAAATTCGCTTTTCAAGTTGCAAAGTTACTGGATCCCATTTGCACGATCGTGCATTTATGCACATGATCTTGTGTGAGGGTCTTCGATTTGGCATGGTTTCTACTTCTATGTGCACGATCATGTACTTGAATGCACAATCGTGAGTAAGCGATACACACGATCGTGCTCCCTAGCACACGATTATGCATTCTGCCCTGTTTGAAGAATTCCTACAAATTTCTTAAGGAAATGTTAAATTCATGACTTAGTGGATTATTGTATACATCAAAAGGGATCTTGGATCAACAATCTCCCACTTTTTGATGTAGACAATACTTCCTCAGTCAAGGATGGTGAAGTTAGGAGGTAAAATGCTCCCCCTCACACCAAGCACATATAAAGAATAAAAAGGCAAGAATTTTAGAGCAAACCATCACACATATGTATATAAAGATTAAATAGAACATCCCATAGCAAGTTAATAGGCCAACAACACTAGGCCAAAATACAAAACAAACCATAAACATAGAAACATAAAATGTAATGCAAATGTATGTAATGTGCATGCTATGCAATCCACAAACAACATCCTATCCCCCTTTGGCTACATTAAAAGGGGTTTCCAAGCTTCCACATTAAGCATCCGGAGGAGGTTGAGATGATCCACCAAAGTTCATACCCTGAATAAGTGCCTCAAGACCATCAAAGTGACCCTCCAAGCGATCAAACCTTGCATCATTGTGAGCTTGAAAGGTATCTATGCGATTGCCCAATTTCTCAATGTCTTGACACTTCTTGTGAGTCACTTGATTGAACCAAAAGGAGAAGCCACCAAAGGTGTCATGAAAGTCATCGGATTATAAAGGAACTCCTTCCGATTGATAGTCTTGATCTGCTTTTTCATCCTCCTCAACATCCATAGCAACTTTTTCTTCTAAACCTTCATCACCAATAGGAGCATCCGGGACATAAGCAGGTGTCTCCATGACCACATCTTCATCTTGGATGGCATTAATACCACATCTTTGTCCTTGGTGACACTGGGAATGTCTTGCAAGCCCCTATGAGCACCACCCCAATATACAAAGTGCTTGTTGACCTTGTGAAAGCCAAGAACACCGGCTTGATAGAAGTATTCCACGTCAAAGGAGTAGGTGGATACAATGTCTCCATTGTTGATGTCCTTTACATTCTTGATAGACCCAATTCGAAGTGTAATGTAGGACACAAAAGCACCAACATTTACCTTGGCATCCTTGGAGTTGGCAATTTGTAGCAAATTGTTAATGAGAAACTTTCCAGTTTCCACCTTTTTCTTTTCCAATGCATACCACATGAAGAAGAGATCGGCTTTGGTGACTTTCTCATTACTTTTACCACTCACATTCATCAAGTAAGCGATCATACGATGTAGTATCCATAATGGTCGTGAAGAGAGATGGGAGGCACCATGTTTACTGCTTAGCCACCGTGGTGCATTGGTAGAGACTTTAGTCTAAAAATCCTCAGCCTCAAAGTCATCTGAAAATGTGGTGTAACCAATGGTAGGAAGTTCAAAAATCTTATAGAAGGAATCATACCGGACGGTGCAGACCTTCCCTCTAATCACAAACCGGGTAGTGTAGCAACCTTCTGGAGGCCTTTGATTCAAAATATACATAGAAGGTAGCCAAGAATTCACAAGTAAGTGCATGCTCTTGCAAATTAGGGATTGAAGTGAACTTACCCCAACCTAAGGCATCTACCCATTCCATGAATTGATCCTTAATTCAAAGCTTAGCCAAGGTGTTCTTGCAAAGGACATGGCAGGGCTCAAAATTTCTCCTACGTATGATTTGGAACTTTTTCTTCTGCTCTTGTGTCATTTCTGTCATTTGAACAGAACCGGATCGCTGAGCCCTAGGTACTTGAGACCCAGAAGAAGGAGGAGGAAGAGGGAGGTCTCGAATCTCATGTTCTTGAACATGTTCTTTTTGAGCAGTAGTTGTAGAGGCAGTCTTAACCCTCTCTGATCTTCTTTCGGGTGGAGGAGACTTAGAACCCTTGGCCCTTGAAGGGTGACCAATGGTTTTGGTCCTTGGAGCCTTGTTGCTTGGAGAACTCATGATTAAAGGTTTATGGAGTGCAAATGAAGAGTGAAAAGGAGTGAAAGAGGGAGAAAAATCAAAAGCAAAAGGGAGTTTTGATTTTTGAAACCTTAGAAGGAAGATGGACAGATTGGATAGGGAAAATGGAGAAGAGAGGTAGAAAACTCTTGAAAAATCATTTAAAATACTTCAGATGGGAAAGAGTAACTGTTACGTGCAGTTACTTCTCTCTCTTTCCCTCAAAAACCATTTTAAACAGCGTAAAAAGACATGTTTGCCTCGACACACACGATCGTGTGAATATACGCATAATCATGTGAAGGATGCACGATCGTGTGTTAAAGATGCACGATCGTGTGAAGTTCACACAATCATGTGTCTATAGTACATGGTCATGCATGCCAAAAAAATGGGAAAAAGTTTTGAAAAACTTTATGAAAAGGCTTGAAAAAGTTCTGGCGTGCCTTGGGGGTTTCAAAAACTCAAGGAGAAGAGGTTTTAAAAGTCATTTTGATCAACCAAAACATGAGAGTTTATGAATGCACATGGACTATGAATGTACTAACAAAGAGATGCACCATCAAGCATTCTAAGTTCACCTTTGATGAAGTTCATACGAGCCTCATCTAAGGGCTTGGTGAAAATATCGGCCAATTGGTTGTTGGTTTCAATAAATTCTAACACAACATCATCATTTTGGACATGACCACGCAAGAAATGACAATGAATATCAATATGTTTGCTCCTAGAATGTTGTATGTGGTTTTTAGAAAGGCTAATGGCACTAGTGTTATCACACCTAATTGAGATAGGTGAAACACCATAGCCATAGTCCTTGAGTTGTTGTTTGATCCACAAAACTTGTGCACAACAACAACCCGCCGCCACATACTCCGCCTCGGTGGTAGACATGGCAACCGACACTTGCTTTTTACTACACCTAGATATGAGACTTTGCCCAAGCAATTGGCATGTACCGGAGGTACTTTTTCTATCCATAAGGCTTCTGGCAAAGTTCAAATCAGAGTAAGTAATGAGGTCATATGAAGCATGTTTCGGATACCAAAGTCCTAGATTCAATGTGCCACACAAAAATTTCAAAATGCACTTAACGACATGCAAATGTGACTCTCTAGGAGATGATTGGAATCTAGCACACAAACACACACTAAACATGATATCCGGCCTACTAGCAGTAAGATAGAGTAGTGAGCCAATCATACCTTGGTATAGTTTTTCATCAATCGGCTTACCACTTTCATCCTTACTTAGCATTATTGTAGTGGCCATAGGAGACTTACTAGACTTGCTAGTGTCCATCCTGAAACATTTTAGAAGCTCCTTTGTGTACTTTGCTTAATTGATGAAAATGCCATCTCTCTCTTGCCTAATTTGAAGGCCTAGGAAATACTTGAGCTCACCCATCATTCTCATTTCAAATTCCTTTGTCATACAAGTAGAAAACTCCTTGTACAAAGACAAGTTAGTACCACCAAAAATTATATCATCAACATAAATTTGCACTATAAGGATGTCTTCACCTTTTCTCTTGATAAAAAGAGGTGTCAACCTTTCCTTTTTGAAAACCATTTTGAACTAGAAACTTGCTAAGCCTTTCATACCAAGCTCTAGGAGCTTTCTTTAATCTATACAAGGCTTTAGAAAGTTTAAAAACATGATTTGGAAATGAATGATTCTCAAAACCCGGAGCTTGCTCAACATAAACTTCCTCATCAATGAAGCCATTTAGAAATGCACTTTTAACATCCATTTGAAAAAGCTTGAAATCCATGAATGATGCAAATGCAAGAAGAATGCAAATGGCTTCAAGTCTAGCAACCGGGGCAAAAGTCTCATCAAAGTCAATGCCCTCTTCTTGGTTGTATCCCTTAGCCACTAGTCTAGCCTTGTTTCTTGTAATGGTACCGCTTTCATCAAGCTTGTTCCTATAAACCCACTTGGTACCAATAATATAACAATGCTTAGGCCTAGGAAGTAAGTTCCATACCATGTTTCTCACAAATTGATTGAGTTCCTCTTGCATAGAAAGCACCCAATTCTCATCATTGAGAGCCTCACTAATGTTCATTGGCTCAATTTGAGAGATGAAAGCTAGATTGTTGAGGGTTTTGAGTTTGAGTCTACTGCTTATCCCTTGTGATGTATCACCAATGATGAGGTCCTTTGGATGGTCACTTTTGAATTGCCAATCTCTAGGTAGATCATGGATGGATGAAGATGCAGCTTAAAGGTGAGGTGGAAGTTGCTCATTTTCTTATTGTTGACTTGGACTATCCTCTTCTTGCTTTGAATTAAGTAGAGGAGCAACTATCATTTATGAATTATTTTTACTTGTCTCACTTTATTCTTCTTGCTCCTTTGTCAAGTCAAGTCCATCCATAGTACCTACAAAATCATCAAAAGCAACCTTTCCCAGATCAAGTGTGTTGGACTCATCAAACACCACATGCATAGACTCTTTTACAACTATGGATCTCTTGTTAAAGACACTATAAGCTTTGCTAGTGAGGACATAACCAAGAAAGACCCCTTCATCAGTTTTAGAATTAAATTTCCTAAGGTTGTCCTTGGTGTTTAATATAAAGCATTTGCAACCGAATACTCTAAAGTAGGAAATTTTGGGTTTTCTTCCCACCCAAAGCTCATAAGAAGTTTAATTTGTTAAAGGTCTTTTGTAAACACGTTTTGCAATATAACAAGCGGTATTAATGGCTTCGACCCAAAAGTAAAGAGGCAAATTGTACTCCTTGAGCATAGTTCTAGCCATTTCCACCAAGGTATGATTTTTCCTTTCAACTACCCCATTTTGTCGAGGAGTTCTAGGAGAAGAAAATTGATGTAAAATACCATTTTCATCACAAAAACCTTTGAAAAGCTCATTTTCAAATTCCCTTCCATGATCACTTCTAATAGAGGTGATGTAAAAACCTTTTTTTCATTTTGAACACGTTTTACAAGAGATTTAAAAGCATACAAAGCATCATCCTTATGAGCTAAGAAGCATACCCATGTATACCTAGAGTAATCATCAACAATTACATATGCATAGTTCATGTCACTCAAACTAGCAACTCTTGTAGGTCCAAACAAGTCCATATGCAGTAATTGTAGAGGTCTTGTAGTGCTAACATGATTCTTGAGTTGAAAAGAGGACTTGGTTTGTTTCCCCATTTGACAAGGTCCACATACTTTACCCCTTGAGAACTTGATCTTTGGAAGACCAACAACAAGGTCATCCTTGCATAAATCTCCAAGGAGGTCATTGCTAGCATGACCAAGTCTTCTATGCCATAGCCAAGAGTCATTGATAAAGGACATAAGACACTTAACATCTTGGTTAGCAAGGTTCTCAAGGTCAATTATGTATACATTGCTAATCCTTTCTCCCTTGAATACTACCTTGTTAACTATTAGGTTTGATACAAGACAATGTTTAGAGTCAAAATTTACTTTATAGCCTTTGTCACACAATTGACTAATATTCAAGAGATTATGTTTAAGCCCATCAACAAGCAATACATCATCAATGGAGGTAGTGCAATGAGAGTTACCTATTTAGCCAATGCCTATCACCTTTCCTTTGGCATTGTCTCCAAAGGTGACATCTCCTCCATTCTTTCTTTCTAAGGAGATGAAGTTCTCCACATTTTCGGCCATATATCTTGAGCATCCACTATCAAGATACCATTTGTTGTTCTTTTTAGACGCTTTTAGGCACAACTACATCAAAAGTAAACTCAAGTTAAAGCCTTAGGTACCCACTTATAGATGGGTCCTTCGGGGTTAGTAGACATGTAATCCATTAGAATAAGCTTCAAATGGATCTTCCTAATATAGCATCTATTATTTGTATGCCCATGTTGCATGCAATAGAAGCATTGGTAATTTGATCTTCTACGTGCATGATAATTTGGCCTTGAAGCATAGGAACCCCTCTTACTCTTTTGAGCCTTTTGGAATGTGTGGTCCTTAGGTCTCTTAGGAGTAGACTTCTTGGGTTCATGAAGGTTGTGAGGATGATTATAAGCCTTAGCCTTAGGTGCCTTGACCTTTGGAGGTGTCTTGACAACCTTAGGTAGAGGCTTATCATTCTTTGGAGGTGGATTAGAAGTTTCACCTATCTCCAAAGCATCCACATTAACATCAGTGCTAGAGGTTTGAGGAGTTAAGGATTTCATAAACACGGTTTTTGGAATAGAAGTAAGAATGGATGTTCCATTGCATCCCAATCCATGTTTGATTGAAGGAGACCTTTGAGATGAAAGAATGTTGTCCAAAGTTCCCTTTCCTTTCTTAAATTTTGAGATGGTGGTTTTTAGCTCATCAACTTCCTTCTTCAATGAACTATTCTCAAGAGTGAGATTTTTCATTGAACAATTGTCAACAGGACTCTCTTGGAGCATAATCTTAAGTTCTTTGTTGGAAGACTTAAGTGTTCTAACCAGCATCTTTAAATTGCTCAAGTCCTTCTCAATTTGTGCATTCTTTTCTTTGTAAAACTTTAGTTCTGAAAAATATTGATTACACTTAATTGAGAGGGTCTCAAGTAATTCCTTACTGTTGATTTCAACCTCATCACATTCACAATCATCATCACATACATCAAAAGGAGAAGTTGGATCAATTACCTCTTTGGTAGAGTTTTCAAAGCCCATGAGACATAGGTTGGCAATGTTCTCTTGATGTCCTTCATCAATCTCACTAGGTGCATCCCAACCTGCTTTGTAAGCTCTCTTTGGATCTTTGTCTTTACTAGATGAGGAAGAGGAGGCACCCTTTTTCTTAAGATTATAACATTCTGATTTGATGTGCCCGGACTTACCATACTCATAGCATACCGGTTCACTTTTCTTAAGTGATCCCATCATCTTCTTGTAGAGCTTGTAGTTTCTTCTACCTCCCTTGTTCTTGTAGGTAGAGAGAACATTTTTAACTCACTTGGTGATCATAGCTAGCTCTTTCTCAACAAGTTCCACCATTCCTTCATCTTCCTCCTCTTGCTTGGTTTCCTATTCCAACTCACTTTCTTCCCTAACTTCCCTTGAGCTCTTTACCGCCCTAAATCCAATGATCTTGCACTTCTCATCTTTCACATCATCATCATTTTCCATCTCATAGGTGAGAAGCTTGCCTACAAGTTCATCAGTTCTAAGAGTAGCAAGATTGTTAGCTTCCTTGATAGAGGTGACTTTGGACTCCCATTGCTTCTTAGGAAGTGCTCTAAGGATCTTGTGGTTGACATCCTCCATTGAGTAGATCTTTGCAAGCTTCTTAAGATTGGTCACAATGTCCATGAAGTGGTTGGTCATTTCTGTTACCCTTTCGTTAGGTTTGCACTTGAAGGTTTCATACTCATACACCCACATTTGGCACTTTTGTTGCCTAACTTGAGTGGTTCCCTAATGGTAGTTCACAAGTGCTTCCCAAACCTCCTTGGCCATATCATATCATTGAACTCAGCTGCATTCTTCCCTTGACATAGAACTCAAGAGAATGGTGATGGCTCTTCGGTTCTTTCCATTGGCTTCTATTTCCTCCTTAGAACACACACTTCTTGGCTTAGGCACTTGGTCTCCAACAACATCCTTCATGGGAGTTGTCCAACCATTGAGTACAATGGTCCATAGATTGACTTGATCACTATCAAGATAGAACTCCATCTTGTACTTCCATAATGGGTAGTCGGTTCCATCAAAGTAAGGCTTCAAGTTGTGAATATAAAGCTACGATGCCATTGGATCTTTAACTCAAATCAATGAAGAACACAAATAAGCACCTTCTCTGATACCAAATGAAATCCTTAATGGCACCTAAAGGGGGGGTGAATAGGTGATTAGTGAATAATAGCTATAAATCAAAAATAAATGAGGAAATAAAGAGACAATCGATTTATAGTGGTTCGGCCAACTCTTGCCTACATCCACTTACCCACAAAAGGGGTTTCCACTAATCAATCTTGATTACAAGTGTTTTAGGCCCACACTAAACCTTACAAAGTGTTTGAGGCTCATACTAAAACTTACAAAGTGATTTCAAGGCTAATCACCCAACCTATCTAAACCAACCCTCGGGTTTTCACTCTAAAACCCAGGTCCCAAGTGTTTCATAGGCTATCACTTAAACCTTTAACAAGATAACCTATCTCTCACACCCACACACAACCCAACAATGATTGTTGTGAATAACAATGAGCACACAAGGCTCAAACAAAAATAAATAAAGATTTTGGGCTAGAAAGCTTAGAAATAAGCAAATAAAGCTATTAGGTTTCTCAATCTCAAATCTAAAGTTGTATGTCCCTAGCAATGTGTTTTTGTCCTCTATTTATAGGTCCTAACTCCAATCTAGCCATTTGGAATAGTCCAAAATTCAAATGGTACTATTTATGTGCTTGGGACAAGTCGTTTGTCTGCTTGTGTAACGGAACGCACGATCGTGCATAAGAGGCCCATGATCGTGCATGATGATGTGGTAGCTCTTCAAACCTTCTAGAAATGCTGATCTGGCAGAAGGAAGAAAAGCATGATCGTGCACTGGGTACGCATGATCATGCACATCGCTCGTATGCACGAGGTTTGATCGTGCAGGTGGCTCGTGCAAATTTGCTTTTCAAGTTGCAAAGTTACTGGATCCCATGCACACGATCGTGCATTTATGCACACGATCATGCATGAGGGTCTTTGATTTGGCATGGTTTCTACTTCTATGTGCACTATCGTGTACTTGGACGCGCGATCGAGCATAAGGGATACACACGATTGTGCTCCCTAGCACACGATCATGCATCCTTCCCTGTTTGAATAATTCCTGCAAATTTCTTAAGGAAACGTTAAATTCATGACTTAGTGGATTATTGTATACATCAAAAGGGATCTTGGATCAACACACACACATACATCATTACAAAAATGAAATAAGGTATGTAGTTCTTACTAACGAAGGTTGATACAGATGGCAAAGTCATTCTGGTTTCAAGGAAAGGTCTTAATTTCAAGCCTCGCCTTTGCTTGAAGAGGCCAAGGAGCTCAAAATGGGCCAAAACTAGGCGCCGACTCCCTCATAGTAGATTAGTCTGGGTCCAAAGGAATTGGGATACCACTGAGGCAATAACTATAAAAAAAAGGTATGTAGTTCTTTTTATGTTTTTTTTTCAAATCATTATACTTTCTTTATAGTTAATTTTATATTTTCTTTATAGTCAATTTATATTTTCTTTATGGTCAATTTTTTTTTATCAAAAGCTTCATAATGAAGCTATTGACATTTAAATAAGGCACATATTTTGTTTATTTTTTTCATTATGTTTATTATCGTAAATTTTATAACATGTATGATGATGCTAAAGTATGATGTGAAATCCATATGCACCAAGAAGGGAGTGAATTGGTGGGTACTAAAATTAAAATCTAAGAGTAGAGTTTATCTAAAAAGAAATAAACAACCACAACACCAAGAATTATAGTGGTTCGGACACAAAAAGCCCTACATTCACTCCCCGATCTTCAATTGGGTGTTCCACTATCAATTTAATGATTTACAAGAGTTTTCTCAGCTCACTCTAAACCTTACAAGTGGTTTTATAAAGGCTAACCCATTTACAACCTACCCAAGTGTTTCTCTCTATAGAAACTAGGGGTGTCCAAAAAAACCGAATGACCCGATAACCGAACCAAAACCGACCAACCCAAACTGAAAAATTAGGTTAACCGAACCGATGGTTTAGGTTTAGGTTTTTTTTTTTAAAAAAATTTCAGGTTACGGGTCGGGTACGGTTTTTACCCTAAAAAACCTGCGGGTTTCGGGTACCCGCCCGAAAGTTATATACATATATATTTTAAATATTTTATAATTCTTAAAAGTTAAAAATTATAACCCAAAGTCCCAAACCCATCACTTGTAACCCTAAAACTTC
>CANYLF011707979.1:0-12288 GCA_948193215.1 Bocquillonia castaneifolia | reverse complement strand
CCAACATTATTCACTCTCTTTGTGCTGTTCATATCATTCTTCACCCAATCTCTAATTTTTCTTTTCTTTGCTTTTCTTCTAGTACTACTTTTTGCATGGGCTACTCTATTTTATTATGTTCCAAAGGATAAATATGTTTTTAATTATCCGATTATTCTATATTATAACGTGTAACGTACATTATACAAATTAGAGAATGTGATATAGAAAATATCATATCATTTTTATGTAAAAATAATGTGATACTTTATGTGTCACTATTTCTCATCGGTGTAATGTTATACTGGTGTACTGTAGTTTTAGCCTCCATTATCAAATGCTTTTCTCCAAATCAGGAAAAAAAATTCACTTTTAAATGTTTCCCTGTAATAAATAATTTTTATATCTAAATATTTTGGCTTCAACAGTAAGGGTTTTATTTTTATTTTTTAATATTTCAGGAGAGATTTTATATTCGAGGCATCATTTATGTGCTAAAAAAATTTTATCTTTTGAAGATTAAGTAAGATTTTTGTACCTCACCCTATTAATAAATCTCAATTTTAAAATGGTGATCTATCTGTTGTTAAACTATTCAATTATATATTTCAGTTTCAGTAACGTCAAGAACTAACAATTCTGATCGACTTCAGTCTAATTTGATATCCCTAGATAAATTTTGAGTTATTTAATATAGTAAATTCTGTAGTATTTTAATAAAATTTTGAGTTATTTACAGTGCAAGAATATAAAGAATATTAAATAGATTATCTAATAAACTTTTCTAAATAATGTGTATAATAAAGTTTTCTCAATGATGTTGAGATAGAGTGTATGCAATACAGTTTTAGTTCAAAAGGTGCTATGATATCTTGACTTTTTGCTCCATATTATTTGAAATTCACTATACATTCAACACCCATAATGATAGACCTCATTTACTTTTATTTTTTCATATGCAACTACAATGACTTTTTTTTTTTTAATTAAAAAGAAACCTATAACGCCACGTACTAAAAGAAAGATCACAAATTCACAATACAAGGCTAACAATACACGGATTAAATTATTGTTACTCCTTCTACCATATCGAATGCTATTGATGTGGAAATTAATATGAGTAGTTCTTTTAAAAAATCCTAAATCGACCAAAAAAATCCTAAATGAAAACTATGAGAAAAAAATTCAAATCAGAAAAAGAAAACCCCGCAAAAATAGTATTCAATTTTATGTCTAGGCATTTAAGAAACAGTAGTTTTTTATTGTCAAAATGATATATTGTGATTAATTCTTTCCTATAATTACTTACTCTATTAGTATTATTAAAATTAGATTGTTTTTTATATTATAATTTGATTATATTAATTATTCAATAAAAAAACATTCTCGTAAACTATTTATAAAAATCTAAAACCACATCCTATTTTTATGAACTTGCTATTAGAATAGTTTGCACTAGACTAGACTGACATAGTCATGGTATCGGACAAGAAACAGACTATGCCAGAAAGCATTTAATGATGTTGTAGTTTTTTTATACAGTTAATAGTTTGTATAGTACTAAGTACAATTAAAGAGAGTTGAACTGAAATGAGCTATGAAGTATGAGCATTTTACCAGTGACTTCTCGATTCGGTTTATATACTTTTTATCCTTCTTAATTTTTCTTCTCATGTTAAAATTTGCTCATTGTTTATTTATTTTTATATAGTTTTACTATTGATAATGGTGTTTTTTTTTTTCTATCGCTTCTTTAGATTTATGCCTTTTACTCAATAATTGTAAAGAAAATTATGAAGGAAATAATGAAAATATGAATAAATGTAGGTGGTGATGATGATGATTAGAGTATTGTTATAGAGAAATAATGCAAAAGAATACATGAAGATGAACGTATGAAAATAAGTATTAACCCACTATTTAAAAATTGAACGGATCCATTTAACCGAGAACCAAACGTCAGTCTAAAACTATTAGAAAACCAGAAATTCTAGTTAAATTGGTTAAAACATTTAATTGGTTTAAACGATTAGAAATATATTTTAATAAAAATTAAAAAATAAAGTAACTAATTTTTTTGAAACTATGACCTTAACTTCATTATGCAAAAGGTAAGAAAAAGGGTGAGCTGTAAAACGCAAAAGAAACTCAAGAAGGATGATAAAAGTATAAAAACAAAATTTGGAGGTGGATTAATAGAATGTCTTATACTTTAGAGGATAATTGTAAAAAATGAATTCAATGTTAATGAGACCGAATGGCACAAATTCTTTTTTTTTTCATGAAATAATTTAAATTCAAATTGTATAAATGGAAAAGTTATACATTAGTGAAGTTTTATCTATTTTTTAGATCTTTCTACTAATATTAAATAATATAAAAACTAAAAATATTTATTTTTCATATAAAAACTATCTAAATACTATTTAAATTTGATCATACTCTAATTTAATTATTATTTGAGTCAAAATAGGACTATAATGCCAGCAACTTATGCTACGTACCATCAAGAGCCATATCAAGAAACAAAGATGTTCCACTTGAAAGAGAAAAGCATCAAGTACTTAATAATCATTGTAATTATTAAGTAACAAGGCTGTAGCAATTCTGTCTTTTTTTTTCAATTATTTTTGTGTGTTGCTTTTCTTTGCTGGGTAACAAGGGATAGCAACTAATCTTTAGTTAGTAGTTTCCAAAGAAAGAAATAAAAGAAGTTAAAAGGAATCTTTCTCTTCTTAATTGGAGACTTGGAGTCAGTCAATGTATGTTCCTTTCATTTCTCTGTGAAAGAAAATAAAAAATAAAAACATTATAATATATTATATTATAATATAAATATATTAGAGAAGCCACAGAGCCCACAGGTTCTCTTCCATGAAGTTTGGGACACCTAAATCATTTTCAATGAGTTGGGTCTGCCTTAATTTTTTTTTTTTTTCATTACATAAGTCTTTCTATTGCTCCACTTATATTACACTATTAGTTGTAAAATCAACCACAAAAAAAAAACCACTCACTCTTATAATATATCAATATCATTTTGAAGAACTCTTTTAGCTTTCTTTTTCCACTCATTGAATTTGCCTTTCTCCATTACTATATGCACTGTTTATTTATATATTTTGCTTCAAGTTGCTTCCTTGATTCATTCTTGCACTGAGCTTTCTTGATACTGTGTACAGTGTGGATGTAGTCCTTTACTTTTTTTTTTTTTAAAAAAAAAAAAACCTTTTTGCTGCTTATTTTTCTGAATTTTCTTGTTTGATGCATTTGGTATCTCAAGAATTGAGCTTTTCTTGAATTGGAGACCTCAAAGGTTATATCTTTAATTATTGATGTGGGGTTTTGTTTTGTGCAGTGTACAGTGACTTGCAATTGAAACATTAATTATTCACTGTTTATTTACTTGTTAAGGAGTTAATGGAGAGGAAATTTAACTTGGTTTTTGCCTTGTTGGTTAAAAACTGTTTTTAAGAATTAAAGATCAATTCTTTTGGTTGTATTGATAAGTGGGTGCTTGCTTTTATCTTATTTCTTGAACAGTACTTTGTACAGTATTGCAATGCAGTCCTGGAAATTTGTTCCTGAAGTTAAAGGGTTTGTCTCAAATGAAACAATTTCATCTTCTGATTCTATTGTCAAGAGCAAAAATGTCCTGATGGGTTGGGATTTGAAAACGGCTTGTAGTTTTGGCAACAATAATATTGTCGTCTCAGGTCAACATACTATTGAGAATCACTGTTTTGGGGAGACGAATTATCAAGATTTGATGGGTAAACAATTGCCTGATAATAATAATAATAATTCAATAAGAAATGTTGGTTTAAGTAGTGATATTGATGGTGGAAAAATCATTAACCCTTTTATGGTCAACATGAATGCCTTCTCTTTAGATGATGAATCAACATCATCAAGGCTTTCTAGTTCTGTTGTGGAATCTAATAGGAGAGACTCTTCATTTATTGATTTGAAACTTGGAAGGATTGGTGATCCTACAGAAGTTCAGAATTCTGGAATTTCTAAAGGAGCATCAGTTATATCTTCATCTGAGTCTTCTACACAGCCAAAGAGGGCGAGAGTGGGAGCGAATTCGCACGCTGCACATTGCCAAGTTTATGGTTGTAGTAAGGATCTCAGCTCCTCAAAAGAGTATCACAGGAGACATAAAGTCTGTGATGTTCACTCCAAGACTTCCAAAGTTATAGTGAATGGAATTGAGCAGAGGTTTTGTCAGCAATGCAGCAGGTATGCTAATTCTTCTGAGAATTCACTTTCAATTTGCTGGTTCTTGGATTGGATGGTCTAAATCTCTTAAGTTACTGATGTGTATTTTTGAAGCTTTTGAGCTCATTATTGTGTCCTGTTCTATAGAGTGTGCAAATTTTCTTGAGTTGGATTCTCGTGCTTTGTTAGATAGCTTTTTTAAGTTTTCTTGATTCAGAAATATCAAATTTTAACATTTTAGCTTGTTCTTGCTGGACTGGATCCCCTTCCAGTTAATATTCAGAAAAGTAGAAATATGAGATTTTGAACCTTTGCTTTATTCTGGGTTCATAACAACTATACTAGTGCATGAGTCTTTGCTCCTGCTATTTTGTGAACTAGTTTTTTCTTTTACTTCTCAGGTTTCATTTGTTGGTTGAATTTGATGATGGTAAACGCAGCTGCCGTAAACGCCTTGCAGGCCACAATGAACGTCGAAGAAAGCCTCAAGGTAGTGTTCAATCTGGAAGGACTGGAAGACTGCTTCAGTCATTCAATGGTAAATCATCCACGCCATCAAATTTCTATTCATTAATATGATTTCTTTGCTTAGCTTTTAACTTAATCCCTTTATTTTACCTCTAATATTTAAGCTGCATATTCTTTTCAAAATGGTATTTAAGTTGGCAAGCTAGTGGGAAAAATTAGAGGATCCTCACTTTACTTTCACATCTACTTGCACAAGTATTTGTGAACATAAGAAATACTAGTACTTGCCATAACAATTACTTAAATTGGATCTGAGCAAGTATAATTGTTTTGAAAATTTTAATCCTGACTGATAAAATGTATATTGTACAATACTAATTTTGTCATTTGTATCATTGTCAATACATGCTAACATATGTCCTCTACAACCTGTTCCAACATCTTATTGGAGCATCTATGTGTTGCTTCATATATTATTGCTGCAAATATTGCAAATGCCATCTGCTACTAAACGTCAGTAGAAGTTTTAAGTCTCTTACCAAAATCTTGTTGAAAGAACTGCCCTTCTAATAAACCCTGCTGAGGCAGTGCTTGGTTTGGATGATGTCCCATGCGCCTATGAAGGGTCAGCTGACCATCAGCAATCCTTATTTGTTGCTAAATTAATAGATTAAGTTCTAATTTTCCCTCTTACCTTCATCATCACTGCAATGTTAATTCCCACAGTAAACTGTAGTATTTCATTTACACAAGTTTCCATTTTCAAGGTTTTTTTGAGTTGAAATCGTACCTTCCCTCCGTTGGTAGACAGACAACAGGAGTTGTTCTTTTTTTTTAATAAGGCCAAGTTAGCCTAACACTCGCTGCTATTTGGCAGGCAGTGATGGTTAAAACTTACATGTTCTTGGAAAAAAAACGGCATCTAAAAGCTATAATTTGAAGCAGGGTTCAGGTAAGTGAGCAAACAGCTCCAGGACCATAGGATCATCGACATGTTTGACTGGAATTCAGGACTCGCATTTATTAATACACTACCAGTGCTAGAAGTTAGTGTTGTTCATAAAATTTTTCACCTATTCGTAGCCTATGCGAACAGTCTGCTGTTATAATATTTCACAAATCTAATTCTATTTTTTCAATCTCTGCAGGCTTGACCACCAACAGATTTCAGGGGACTTCATTAACATCTTTTATCTTTCAAGATATTCTTCCTAATAGCCCATTTCATCCTGAGAAATATGAAACCAGTAATTGGTGCAGGCATGTAAAAGTTGAAGATGGATCTGGTTTTAGTCCGCTATCATCAATTCCTATTTCTAGTGGGAATCCACATTCGAAATCCCTTTTCCCTTCGAATAACTTGGATAAAGTATTTCATTCATTTCATGGAAATGTAGCTAGTACTGCCCCTGGAAGCATTTTCAGTGAGAGCACTAATCAGTATCCCCATGATTTAGGAGGCTCAAATTCCAGTTCAAGATCCTTAATCCAGGATACCTCATTAGGAACTGATGACTTCTCTACTTTCGATGCAGCCTCAAATATTCAAGGAATTTCAGGGATCACAAACTCCAGTTGCGCTCTCTCTCTTCTGTCATCTCAATCAAATAATCTTTCAAGCCGTTCATCAGGAATTTCTATGGCTTGCCCATTGGTAGTGCCTGGCAACAGTACTCATTATATTGCAAGTCAAGTTTCTGATAAGCTCATAGGAGTTAGTTCACAGGCTTCCACAAGCGGTGTACCAAACAAATTCTCTTCATCAGGAACAAGTTCTGCAGAAGGAGCTCGCTTGGGCTCGATTCTGTTATCTGATGGAAGTGATGCTATCAATTTTAACATCTCTGATGGGATATACCAAGGCTCAAATTTTATGAATGCCAAAGATCGTCTTTCATGTGAAGATAATACTACAATTGACTTGCTTCAACTGTCATCACAGTTTGAGCGAGTAGAACAACAGAAGCAATCAATGCATGTGAAGCAGGAAAATGATGCCTTCTGCTGGCCTCACATCACTTAAACCGCTCTGTGGAAAAGGTACTTGCACAAATGCCTTGCAAAATGATAATTCTTTCTTCCAGTTTGATATTAAAGAGATGAAATATGATTGCTTTTCACTACATTATTTGAAATTATTTCCTGTTCGAATCACATTTGCTTAGTTTTGATTTTTTGTACATCCTAATCACCTCATCTTATTAATCATCGTACAATAAAATAATTTGTCACATAGGGTGTTGTCTTGTCAGTCAACATCTCATAATGCATCTACAATGAGCATATTCCTATTGCATGAAATTCATTTCTAAAATTATTGCGCTTGGATAGGCGCAGGGAGCAGGAGGCAGATTAGGTATCATCTTCAAATGAATGTGCCCTGAATCTTCTCAAACAGCATCAGCACAAACAGAAATGCTTACTGAGATTTAAGAACCAATGTGCTACTTGTTCTTGAACATTTCGTGTTCCATTTTTTGTTCTGCTGCATAAGAAAACTCATTAGCACATTCGACTCTTCCGCCTATCAATCAGACAATCACTGAATGTCAATTGATGTCATGTTGGTTTCTTTAATATCCATTGTAAATGATTTATTTCCAAATTCAACTCAATTAATTGCCTCAAACAGCTACTGTAGTTATCATCTTAATTTTCCAGTTGCTAGACTTGAACATTCATTTACTATACACGTCTAGTACTTGTTTAGAAGCAACATGAATGCATGAATCAAAAAAATTGGAAGCACCATTTATTGCCATTATTGTTTAGAAGCTTTTTCAAGATACATTTTAGCAAAGGATAATGTAAATGTAAATGTAGTGAAACAATGGAAAGGTGGCAGAGAATTTGCTATTTTTTATTGTAATGGACAAGTGCAGAGTCCATCTACACAGGTGCTTTTCTCCCACAAACATCTGCCTCTGCAATCATCATCAGTTGAACATTTAATTGGCAAAAATCCTCTCTTTTTGTCGCCCATTTCAATTGCTCTTGAGAATGGCATACCTGTAATTGTCAAAGCAGCAGTTTCATTCTAAATAATGAGAGTGACAATATGAAAATTTTTGGAGGGATTGAATAAGCAGTCTTGTCTACATGTATCAAACCAAATTAAAATTGATATTAATGAGTTTGTATCTACCACCACCTATCAGGGCACATTTTCTTTTAATGCTTGGGTCTACTACTACTAATACTTCAATATAATGAACTTATTAAAATATATGTATACAATACACATAATAATCATAGTCATGAATTTCTTACCCATATCTGGTCTTTCATGAACCACACGCACAAGAAGAAATTTTACATTTTAAGATAAGAGTTTGTAAAAAGAATTCGGGTGAATTTGGTGTAAGTTAAAATTTTACGTATTAATATCATTTATTAACATGTGATATTCATGATGTAATATGATAATAAAAATAATTTATTAACACATAATAAACATCACTAACCTGATGCAGTGACTAGTAGAATGACCAAAAAGGCCAACTTGAGTGGTACATTCTCCATGTTTTGTAGCCTAATGAAGAATTGTAGCAAACTTCTTGTGATAATAAGATGCTTTGTGTTACGCTAATAAAACTCTTGAAGAAAGATTTATATAGGCATTCAATATCTGCAATTAAGGAAAGTATTATTACTAAATCCAATTAATTGCTATAGCATTAGCATAAGGGAACTTTGGAAAGAAAATCCCGAAAAATACGTTTTCAAAGAAACTATTGTCGTATACTTACATTCCAAGGAAGATTGCACGGTGCACATTTTTCAAAGGAATCAAAATTTGGGTCGGTTCCATTCTAATTTTTAAATTTTAAACCATTAAAATTGGACGTAAATGTATTGCCCATTAGTTAAGATAAGCCAATATTAGAATACTTTTAAATTATTATAAAATTAGAAGAGGTGTCTTCTTTTATAATGAATCTTGAAGGTGGTGTAGCTAGAAATGGTGCAAAATTTCTATAGAGGTTTGGATCGATAATTATGTCATTGGATTAAATTTTACGGCGGCACGTATACTCTCATGTAATAATATATATAAGTTTTAGATTTATAATTTCTTGTTATTCTAAAATTTAATTTTGTTTTGAGAGGTTTATAACACTTCTACGAAACTATAAGAGAAAATAATAATTATAATAATAATTTCAAAAATATAAAAAAAAATTATATATAAACCACTTGGGTTTGCTGGCTTTACGCCTGAAAGTCGAGAGTTCGTTCCTTAGGACCACATGGGAAGAGTGTGCTTCCAAATGAAACTCACTCGGCCAGGATTAGTTGGGACTCCAAATAGGGCTCCAAATACCCGAAATAATAACAATTATCAAAAAAATATATAAAAAATATAAATTTAACATTACAATTCATAAAATTATACCAAATATAATGAATAATATTTATGTTTTTTCAATGTTACAATGGAATAACACAAAAAAAATCACAAATATATTATAAAAATCACAAATTTTTCCTAATTAATCAGTATTATGCTCAAATTAACAAATTAATTATCAAAAATCATAAAATTATATCCAAAATAAATTTAAAACTTAAGTAAATTTTTTAATCAATAAATTAATAATAAATCGCATAAAATATTATATAATTAACATTATATATTATAAAAATATTAGTAACAACTTTTAATAGGTTCTAAAATATGATAATTTTATACCACAAATCACAAAAAATACACACCACTAAATGAAAAATATAAAATATAAATACATGATATGTTTTTGTACTTTTTTTTATTGATTTTATGGGTGGTCTTTACCTACATCAATCACTAGTCCTATTTTATATTTTTCTTGTCCATTGTGAGACCCTTTAAATATTTTTTTCCTTACCTAAATAAAATTGTGTGGTTTTATTTTACAAAAATGGACACATAAGATATGACAAATATAAAATTTATTGTCATGCTTCTTTTTTTCTTTAATTTTATACTTTTTCCTTCTATTTTTTTATAGAGCCTTCTTTATGTAATAATGGACCGATGATTAGAGTGATTTTATTCGTCAATAGACTATTGGAGATAAGTCTTAAGTCTTGGATATAGGGGGGAGAAAACTAAAAAAAAGGTTGGGTCCCATAAAATCGGAAGGAGGTACACGGGATTCACCATGATTAGGGGGAGCTGTCACGATCGTAAAAATTAAAAAAAATATTTATATAAATATAAAATAATTAATCATGCATTAGCACAACATTATTCATATCATTTGTATCATAATATTGTGTGATATATTGCATAATATATTGTGGTAAAAGATTATTGTGTGTAGTAAAGTTTAAGGAAGTTAGGTTAGAATAAGGACCTAATTGTAAGGGAAGTTAAAGGAATTATTTGTAGTAGAAGTTGTAAGAGGGGTTAGTGGTTAGTAGAATTTTTAGTGAGGGTTGTATGGAGAGGGAAGTTGAAGAAAACAAGTGGCAAGTAGAGAAATGAGCTAAGTGTAGTAATAATAGTAGTAGTAGTAGAAGAGTGGGTGGATAAGTTTACCGAAACTAACATCCACTTCTTTTCCTTCTCACCCTTTCTTATTATTCTCCTTTCTCCTTCATATACTCCTCTCTTCTATCTTTCTAATTAAAGCTCCATTAAAATACACTTAAAACTTTTAATTATAGAAGACAACTACTTTTGGGAAGATTATAATTGTTAGAAGGTTAATTTGAAGGTTTAGAAGACAATTGAGGTAAGTTCTTCTCTTTTGTAGTAATTAATTAAATTAGGGTTTATGTAGAAATTTGGGAAAAACATGATTTTAAGTTGTATTCATGTTATTAAGACTTGATTAATTATGAATCATGTATTAATTTGTAGAAATAATATTATTTTGGGTTGATTACACGAATTTATTCAAAGTACAAATTTCTGTTTTTATACTCTAAAAAATAGTCTCAGTATTTTGATCATAACTTGAGTTATACAAGTCCAAATTGGACATAATTGGTGGCCATGGAAACTTTAAGAGGTCCTCTACAATCCTGTAAAATTTCATGAGAAAATTCATCCATTTGGTTAGGTTTTGAAGGTTAAACTTTGGACTACTCTATTTATACGAAAATAGGAGTAGCTGTATTAGAAAAATCATAACCTTATTTGTACAGATGATTTTGAGGTAATTCTTGTTGCTACGGTTTCTATTTTGATGAAAGTATAATCCTATAAAATATCAAAATTTTATCAATTGTATATAATTTCTAGTGAATTTTAAAAGTTAGTACATGAAAGTCATCTACATGTACATGCAGGTTGTTATGTATCATTGATCTCATGCATCATATTAAATCATGTATAGGTGTCCATTTGTTGAATTTGGATGTTGTAGGCAGATTAATTATTGGTGTGTGTGTGTGTGTGTGTGTGTGTCTATATATATGTTTGTTTATTGAATTCCACTTTGAATTAATTAATAAACCTATGGCAAATTAGGAATTGGGGGAAATAATTCTGTTTTGATGATTATGTGTTATGTGTGATTTTAAGTGTGCGTATGTTATTGAATTTTATTGCTTAGGTGATCCCAAAGGCAAAGGAATTATTGGTGAGGAAAAGGGTAACTCAAACTCTTGAATTTGCTTATGATTTTGTAAGTATTTAGCTTATTAAATGATAAGTGTGTTGAGTGGAAGATTCCAACTTGAATGCATGTTGTATGTGTTGATTGATATGGTTTTGAACTTGTGTTTAACATAAATATATGTTGTGGTTTTGGATGGCTACTGTATGTTGATTTGGTAAGTTTTGATAAGTTGTGCTATTGTGGAAATAAGTATTGCTATTGAGCCATGTTGAAATTGGTTTGGATTGGCTCGGGGAAAAATGGGCTGTGTTATTCAGGTAAGCTGAGCCGGTGGGATAGCTGTCTGTCGAGGGATGGCGAGACTGAGCCTGTGGGATAGTCTTATTGGTGGCCACCTATTCACATTTGTGAAAGAATGAGGAAATTGATTTGGTGAGGATGAGTCATCCACCCGAACTTGTGATTAAATTGAGTATGTTTGGTAATTTTTGTATAAATGGTTGCTTTAGTATTTTGTATTGTGTAGAGTGTTGGTTTATATACAATATCTTGATATGAATTTGGATGATTCCTACTTAAGTTGCTTGTTATTTGATTTGCTAAATGCTTATTGAGTAGCCAGCTCACCCCTTGGCATATTTTTCAGGACAATTTGCTAGTTGGTAGTCAAAACCGTGCAACTCCTGCATTTCACATCATCGAGCATTTCAGGTGGGCCGGAGGAAAATATATATTGCACGGAGCATTTTGGGGATGTAAAATATAATTATAAAGTATGTGTGATGTGGTTAATAACCTAGTATATGATATGTAAGGTTAACTTGATAATCATAAACATGTTTAAGGTTGGTTTTCAATTTACCTTATGGATTAAATATGTGTGCTTAATTTAAATTAGCTAAGTTAGAATTTTAATTGATTATATGTAAGTCTAGTCTATGTATGATTTTTGTATGAGAATGTGAATATATGTTTGTACTTTAAATGATGAGGAGTTAGAGTTAAACTACTACCTAAAACATTTATTGCACTGTCTTAAATTTTGAGAATGTTTTTACCTCAAATT
>CANYLF011707967.1:0-10434 GCA_948193215.1 Bocquillonia castaneifolia | reverse complement strand
ACAACATCTCTTACAGATATATTTTAGAGCTCGATCCCCACACACATACACACATACATACATATAGATAGATATATATATATATATATATATATATATATATATATATATATATATATATGTATGTATGTATGTATGTATGTATGTGTTGTTCGTACGCTGAAAATTATATGTCATGCATATGTTCTATATTCTGTGATTGCGGACGGAGGATGGTTGTGGGACGAGCTACCTGGTGGGTGTCACCAGGCTGTGTACACACATAAGTCAGTTATGTTACTAACTTGGGTTAAAGGATGAGGCTTGCTTATGAGGCACTCCAGGCACCGATCCTATATATTTATTTATGATTATATAGTGGCTTGCTCGTGAGGCACTCTGGGCGACCGTAACAGTTTTATTATGATATGGGGCTTGCTCGTGAGGCACTACGGGCGCTAGACAAATATTATTGGAATAAGTGAATCATTTGGTATAAGAGAGCCTAAAGGGCTATATGGGCGGATTAGAGGTCTATTAGGTGTTCTGCCTCGATCCTCCTCCTTGATTGTTATGTTCTGCTGCATTCATGAATGTGTCTATGTGTGTGTGTGTGTGTGTGTGTGTATATATATTATAAGTATATATTGCATGGCTGCTGGTGATTTAGGTTGCATTTCATAAAATGTGTTATTAATTCACTCAGTGTGGTCTGACTTCCCTTAATTTATTTTTCAGGAGTCCCTTCAGACCTCTGTTAGAAAGTCTCTTCACTGATCTTCTTCTTCACTGGCTATTTTGATTACGTTTAGTACTATTATTCGAATGTATGAACTCTAGTGCTGCAGTAGTAGCGCCTTTATGTCAGGAACAGTAATTTATGTTTTATTTGGACATGAACTTTTATTATTATTATGATGTTATGGTTGGCATACCACTTATGGATATTGTGTGGTATTCAGTTGATCTATATTATTGAATGATTGTAGCCCAGTAAGGCTTCAGCTTATATGCTGACTATGCTATGTTATCAGATGGTTGTTATGGATTACACATCTTTATTATGAACATGTTATATTATTTTATGAGACTAGAATAGATAATTCTGGTATGTTACGATGAGTTATGATATTTAACAGGTGTTAGGCTGGCCATGGGTTCCGGTAGCATATAGCTTTTCCGTTCCCTAGCGCCGGTCACATAACCCGGGTTTGGGTCATGACAAAGTTGGTATTAGAGCCTATGGTTTTATTTTATGTATATTTTTGTTTCCTTAAAGTGTCTGAGTCTTTCTTGAAACTACTGCAGCATAGAATCCTTTATCATTTTTGTTAAGTCTTCCTTGTTTCTATCATTCAGCATACCGTTAGGATTTTTGTTGTTGCTAAAGTTTATGTGTTTTCTTTTCAGAATGTATCGACGACGATGACGCCGAGGTGTGCAGCAACCAAAGGAAGAAGAGGAGGTTGTTTCGGATCAGAGAGAAGTTCCTTAGGAGGAAGAGGAACCTGCACAGCCTCGATGCTGAGGAAGGCCCAAAAATCAGTGTGGATGTTGACGTGCCCGAGGTGGCAATGCACAGCCGCCACAGGGAGCTGTAGTTATTGATTAGGCCACTATAAAGGCTATGGCCAGGGGTATAGAACAAGTGTTTCAGCAACCTAGGCCGGTCCTAATCTTGAGGCCATCAGCACTTTTGCTAGATCATTCAGTGTACCGTTCGATGGATTGGGGGACCCGATGGATTTCCTGAACATGATTAGGAACAAAGTCACCTTTGTTGTGAATGATTATCAGCAGATTTGGATGGTAGAGACGTGTATTGAGTGGAAGCCTCATGATTGGTTTATAGCTGCCATCAAATCGATGATTGATACTATAACCTGGGCAGAGTTTGAGGAGCAATTTCAGCAGCACTATATGCATATATCCCACCAGATGCAGAATAGGGTTCAGTTGATGACCATCTCTAGGAGAGGGGATAAGACAGTCTCGGTATACACTAATAGGTTCAGGAGGCTACTGAGATTCGTAGGCCTTTTAATGGAGGATGAGCTACAGATGGTGCATTCGTATGTTGCTAGATTAGGACCAGAGTATGCTAGCATGAGGACCGAGGGTCAGACTCTACATTCTGTTTATGTTGAGGTCGTGTCTATAGAGGAGAGGTTACAGAGGCACCGAGTAGTGCCTGGATCGGCTGGTGCTAGTAGTTCTCGATCTGGGGGATAGACTGGCTGTTACACTAGAGGGCAATATGGTACTGGTATGCAGCAATCTCAGGGAACCTTTCAGATTGGGTCTGGTGGACAGACAAGGTATGGTCAGTCAGGATCATCTCAGGGAGTTCGCTATACTCCAGATGGTCAGAGTAGGGGTAGACATGGCAGAGGTGGTAAGGGCAGTTCTTGGATGAGATCTATGAGCAGCAGTAGTGGGTAGAGTTCAGGATATGGCAGTGCTAGTTACAACAGTTCGAGTTTTGGCCCCAGTTCTTGCCAAAATTATGGCAGAGTCCATCGGGGACCATGCCATCTTAGTCAGAACGTATGTTACAGATGCGACAGCTAGGGCACTTTATGAGGAATTGCCCATTTTATCCTTCTCCAGGACAGTCACAGTTTCATCTAGCCTCATCAGCTTCTAGCATGGCACAGCCACCAGTATAGCCACGACCACAGTATCCGACCCCATATCAGACTTGACCTTATCAAGTGGGCCCTTCACAGGGTGGACTCCAGATGGCTGGCCAGTAGGGCCGTGGGTTTGGGGGTAGAGGAAGAAGCAATTTTAGAGTCAGAGGAAGTGGTAGAGTCACGGGTCAAGCCTCTACTTCACAGCAGCCTAGTGAAGGCCAGGCCAGGGTGTTCACTCTTACTCCACAGGATGCACAGACATCTAATGCTGTTGTCATAAGTACTATCTCGGTGTGTCATATTGAAGGTCTTGTATTGTTTGATCCTGGTGCTACACATTCCTTCATTTCTCCTACCTTTGCATCGCGAGCCAAGTGTAGAGGAACTAGGATGCTAACTCCGCTGTCAGTGGCCACTCCATTGAGTGAAGCTCTAGTTACTGACATTGTCTTTCCATTATGTCCTGTGAGAATCGAAGGCAGGGAGATGATGACAGATTTGATCTTGTTGTATGTGATGGATTTTGATGTGATCCTAGGAATGGATTGGTTGTCCCAGCATTATGCTACGCTAGATTACAAAATGAAAGAAGTGATATTCAGAATACCAGGAGATGAAGAGTTCAGATTCAGAGGTGAGAAGTGTGAGATGCCTCAGAATCTAATTTCTGCCATTACAGCTAGGAAGTTGCTTAGGCATGGATGTCAGGGATTTCTGGCAGTAGTCAAAGACATAACTCTGGAAGTAGATGATGTTAGTGATGTGCCAGTAGTATGTGAATATCCAGATGTGTTTCTAGAAGAGTTGTCAGGGTTACCGCTGGATAGCGAGATTGAATTCTGTATTGATGTGGCTCCTGGAATCGCTCCCATTTCTATACCGCCATACAAAATGGCCCTAGCTGAGTTGAAGGAACTGAAGGAGCAGTTATAGGAGTTACTTGATAAGGGTTTTATAAGACCTAGTGTTTCTCCCTGGGGTGCACTAGTGTTATTTGTTAAGAAGAATGATGGTACACTATGACTCTATACTGATTACATAGAATTGAATAAGGTGACAGTCAAGAACAAGTATCCACTTCCCCACATTGATGATTTGTTTGATCAGCTGCAAGGTGCCCAATGTTTTTTTAAGATTGACTTGAGATTGTGTTATCATCAGTTGAGGATTAGAGAAGAAGATATTCCTAAAACTGCATTCCAGACTAGATATGGTCACAATGAGTTTCTGGTTATGTCCTTTGGGTTGACTAATGCTCCAGCAGCCTTTATGGACTTGATAAACATAGTGTTCAGACCATTTCTAGATTGGTTGAAGGAACGTGTTCATTGATGATATCCTGGTGTATTCTAGAAGTGTAGAGGAGCATGAACAACATTTAAGGATGGTGTTGGAGACTTTGAGAAGGGAGCAGTTGTATGCAACATTTTCTAAATGTGAATTTTGGCTGGATAGTGTTACTTTCTTGGGACACATGGTGTCCAAGGAAGGGATTCAGGTTAATCCGAAGAAGGTTGAAGTTGTATTGGATTGGCCTAGGCCTACCACAATCATAAAGATTCAAAGTTTTATGGGTTTGGCAGGCTACTATCAGAGATTTGTACAAGACTTTTCTCAAATAGCAGCACCATTAACACTCTTGACTCAGAAGAATGTCAGATTTGAATGGGATGAAGCATGTGAAACCAGCTTTCAATTGCTAAAGGAGAGGTTGACTACAGCACCTATGTTGACCTTGCCTTCTGGAACTGATGGCTTTACTATGTACTGTAATGCTTCAAGAGTGGGCTTAGGGTGTGTATTGATGTGGAATGGTCATGTAGTGGCTTATGCTTCTAGGCAATTGAAGAACCAAGAGAGGAATTACCCTACCCAAGATCTGGAGTTGGCAGCTGTGGTTTTTTCTTTGAAGATTTGAAGGCACTATCTCTATGGTGTACCCTGTGAGATATATACTGATCATAAAAGCCTAAAGTATATATTTCAGTAGAGGAACCTGAACATGAGGTAGATTAGATGGTTAGAACTGTTGAAAGACTATGATTGTTCAATCATGTATCATCCTGGAAAGGCGAATGTTGTGGCAGATGCCTTGAGTAGAAAATTAGCTGGAAGCCTTACTCACATCAGTGTTGGGAGGAGACCTCTGTATAGAGAAATTGATTAATTATTTGATCACGGATTACAATGGTAGGTGAATAGGCATGGATGTTTGATTGCACAGTTCAGAGTAAGATCTGTATTTCTGAAATGAGTGAAAGCAGCTCAATCATTGGATCCAGAGTTACAGAAGATTCTGTATAGGTGCAACAAGGCACAACAGAAGAGTTCAGGGATGATGGTGAAGGCATTTTGAGGATGGGCACTAGGGTGTGTGTGCCCAAGGTTGATAACCTGCAGAAGGAGATTATGGAGGAAGCTCACCATGCACCTTATAGTGTTCATCCAGGTGCAACTAAATGCACCATGATCTGAAAAGCATGTACTAGTGGAGCGGGAAGAAGAAGAATATAGCCGAGTTTGTGTCTAGGTGCATGACTTGTCAGAATGTGAAGTTAAAGCACCAGAGACCTTATGGATTGCTTCAGCCATTACCTATCCCAGAGTGAAAGTGGGACATGATTACGATGGACTTTGTAACTGGGTTACCTCGTACTCGGAGTGGGTATGACTCGATCTGGGTGATTGTTAATAGATTGACCAAGTCAGCTCACTTTATACCTGTGAAGAAGAACTACACCATGCAGAAATTAGCTGAGTTGCACATTTTTGAAATAGTACGCCTGCATGGGGTTTCAGAGTCCATTGTATCAGATAGAGATTCGAGTTTTACCTCAATGTTCTAGCGAGAGCTGCAGTCAGCTTTTGGAACCAGATTGGACTTCAGCATAACTTTTCACCCTTGGACAGATGGGCAGTCTGAGAGGACTATTCAGACTTTAGAGGACATGCTTCGGATGTATGCCATGGACTTTGGTGGCTATTGGGATTTGAACATTCCATTGGTTGAATTTGCTTACAACAACAGCTATCATGCCAGCATTGAAATGGCACCGTTTGAAGCATTGTATGGTAGGAAGTGTAGAACCCCTTTGTGTTGGGATATTGGTGAAAGGCAACTTTCTAGACCTAAATTGGTTCAGATTACTTTTGAAAGAGTTTCATTAATCTAGCAGAGATTGAAAATAGCTTTTAGTCAACAGAAGAGCTATGCAGATCCTAAGAGGAAGGATATTTCATTTGATGTGGGTGACTGGGTGTTCTTGAAGGTATCACCTATGAAAGGTGTGATGAAATTTAGTAAGAAGGGTAAATTGGCACCTAGATATGTGGGACCTTATGAAATTAAGGCTAGAGTTGGTGATGTGGCTTACAGATTGGCCTTGCCACTAGAGTTGTCTAGAATCCACCCGGTCTTCCATGTATCCATGTTGAGAAAGTACATTTCTGACCCATCACATATGATCTAGACAGATGATATTGAGATTGGGGAAGATTTGACTTATGATGAATATCCAGTGGCTGTGATTAACCATCAAGTGAGACAGTTGAGATCCAAGTTAATCCCGATGGTGAAAGTAGTTTGGAGAAACCATTCAGTGGAAGATTGCACTTGGGAACTAGAGCAGGATATGTGGGAGCAATTCCCCCACTTGTTTTTTCAATGAGGTACGTTCTTAAATTCAAGGATGAATTTATCTTAAGGTGGGGAGAATGTAATATCCGTAATTTCTGGAATTCATATTTTCTAATTAAGGAATTAATTATAAGGTTAGTTAAGCCTTAATCTTCAATAATTAAAAATAATAGTAAACGATGTCTGTTTATGCTAAAATTTGGTTTGAACGTGCTAAAAACATTCTCGAGCATATGGTTAAACTTTGGGGAAAAACTGAGTTAAGATTGAGATTTAATTGTAGAAAAGGACCAATTTGTAAGCTAGAAACTTAGTTCCTTATATCTCTAAACAGCTGGTGGACCCATTTATAATAAAAGAATTTCTAGAAAATAGCTTAAACAGTACTCGGATTTCTCTCGAATATCCACTATAGCTCACCAGTCTTCTCCGACGGAGAATGAGAGATTCCGACCACCTTAACCCATAAGCTTATAGTCAAATCAAAGCTCGTTCAATTTCCAACTGATCTACACCCATTTTATAGCCTGCCATTGTCTGACCGTGAAGAATCGAAGCTTAAAAAGTCTGAAGCCACCGGCCACCATGGCTCGTGGTGTTGCCATTGTTGTCTGGAAGTTCTGACACCACCATCATGTAGATTGGCTCGATTAGTGTGGGATTGCATTGAACCGTGATGTTGACAGCCACCAGAAGACGTTGATCGGAGACGGTGGATCTTGTTAGTTCCGACGACCTTTGAAGCTTTGATCCACCTCTATGTTGGTGTTTTGGAGGAAAGGAAGGCAATTTTAAACTCCTGGAGGTGAGACAAAGAAGTCTGGAGCTTTGGGGCTCCATCCGACCACCTCTAAAGGTGGCACCGTTGCTGACGGTGGCTAGAGAGACCCAACTCCGGCCAGGCTTATTTTTAATTTTAAAAATTGTAGAAAATTTTTTCAAGCAACTTTCATAACGGCATGTCGGTCTAATTCTTTATGGTTTTTGAATGAAAACTCCTGGAAGTAAAATGGTGGTTTATGCAATTTCTTGAAAATACGTGTTACGCGTCTAATTTGGTTATTCGGATGTTATATGTGTTATAAACATGCTATAAAAGTAATAATTAAATTGAATTGATATCGAATTGGATTAATTTAATTATCATATTAATTAAATTGTATATTAGGACCATTAGACCGTTTAACTGCAGTTTGTAAATTCGGACTGTGATGGACTGTTTCGGACTTTAAATAAGTATAATTAATAGATAATAATAGTGCAATAAGTTGAATAATGTATAAAATGGATAATGATGGTTTCATTACTGTGATCAATATGTTTGGTAAGTCCGAGTATATCGATAGGCTCGGCAATTGGTTGGTGATTATAGAAGTGTTGTTTAATTGTAGGATGGGCTTCACTTTGGTGGAGAGATATCCATTTTATAGGGGAGGTTTTGTCGAATTTTTGGCATAATTTTCTCGTAAAATGTGATATCGAGTTAGGCGGGTTAAGTAATATAATACGTTATAGTAATGGGTTGATTATAAAGGTTTTGATCGTTACCTAGAAAATCTAGATTTAATTAGGAGTTAGGTTATATTCTTTCATATATTCTGTAGAGAGTAGCAGGAACAGAGACAGAGCTAGCGGTTTAGGAGCGCACAGCGGCGCACACTCGTCCTGTGAGTTAATTTCACATTTATGATTTGCTCGTAGTATGCATGTTAGATATTTATTACTATTATTATTAATAATATTATTATTAATATTACTATTAGTATTATTATTGTTAATTATTATAGATATTATATTTCATTTCATATCATGTAGAAATCATATATATATATATGTGTGTGTGTGTGTGTGTGTGTGTGTGTGTGTGTGTGTGTGTTATGAATTATATGTTATGCATATGTTCTATATTCTGTGATTGCGGATGGAGGATGGTTGTGGGACGAGCTACCTGGTGGGTGTCACAAGGCTGTGTGCACATAGGAGTTAGGTAGGTTACTAACTTGGGTTAAAGGACGGGGCTTGCTCGTGAGGCACTCGGGACGCCAGACAAATATTATTGGAATAAGTGAATCATTTTGTATAAGAGAGCCTAAAGGGCTATATGGGGGGGATTATAGGTCTATTAGGTGTTCTGCCTCAATCCTCCTCATTGATTGTTATGTTCTGCTGCATTCATGAATGTGTTTGTGTGTGTGTGTGTATATATATATATATTATAAGTATATATTGCATTTAGGTTGCATTTCATAAATGTGTTATTAATTCACTCAGTGAGGTCTGACTCCCCTCAATTTATTTTTCAGGATTCCCTTCAGACCTCTGTCAGAAAGTCTCTTCCCCAGTCTTCTTCTTCACCGGCTACTTTGAGTACGTTTAGTACTGTTATTCGGATGTATGAACTCTTGTGCTGCAATAGTAGCGCCTTTGTGCCAGGATCAGTAATTTATGTTTTATTTGGACATGTACTTTTATTATTATTATGATGTTATTGTTGGTATACCACTTATGGATATTGTGTGGTATTCGGTTGATCTGTATTATTGAATGATTGTAGCCCAGTAAGGCTCCAGCTTATATGCTGACTATGCTATGTTATCAGATGGTTGTTATGGATTACACATCTTTATTATGAACATGTTATATTATTTTGTGAGACCAGAATAGATAATTCTGGTATGTTATGATGAGTTATGATATTTAACAGGTGTTAGGCTGGTCACGAGTTCCGATAGCATATAGTTTTTCCGTTTCCTGACACCAGTCACATAACCCGGGTTTGGGTCGTGACATTGGGCCCACAGGAGTGGACCACCTGTGGTGTGGGATCCACATTGGGGTCCACTTGTAGGGTCTGCTGGTGGGGTCCACTTGGAGCCCGTTGGCGGGGTCCATGTGGGGCCCGCAAAGTCACCAGTACAAATTGTGTTAGAATTAAATTTTAAAAATACCATCGGACTCATCTCAAAGCTTTCAGATTTGTAAATTTCACCCCGTAAAACCCAATGATATACCATTTAAAATGAAGGTTGAGAGACCAGGAATTCATAGACACCAAAACCATTTGATTGTAACTCTATATGTGAGAGTTATGAAAGTTAGAAATTTGAGGCAAAGAGAGAGAGAGAGAAAGATATATAATAATAATAATAATAATAATAATAATAATAATAATAATAATAATAATAATAATAATAATAAAGATGATAATGATGTTATTGATGATGATGTATTATTATAATAATAATAATAATAATAATAATAATAATAATAATAATAATAATAATAATAAAGATGATGATGATGTTTATAGTTAATTACTATATTATATGTGTGTGTGTGTGTGTGTGTTTGTGTGTTTGTGTCTACATAACAAAGAAAACGGGGGAGGCATCTGCCTCCTCCCATCATTACTCTCTCTCTCTCTCTCTCTCTCTCTCTCTATAATAATAATAATAATAATAATAATAATAATAATAATAATAATAATAATAATGGTGTTATTGATGATGATGTTGATGATGATGTATTATAATAATAACAAAATTAATAATAATATAATAATAATAATAAAGATGATGATGATGTTTATAGTTAATTACTATATTAACCTTTAGATATTTTGTAAAATAACTAATTTTTATAGAAAATTTTCTTACATTTTCATTCGGAGCAAATTGTAAAAATTCTTTTGAATGATATTTAAAAATTCTCCAAATATTTTTTTATTACTTTTTAAGGGTGTTACAATTCTACACTCCTTCAAAAAATTTCATCTAGAAATTTAAATGAAGTGAAGTGATATTATTAAACCATACTCTTCACTTTACTTTTCCTCACTAACTAGGTTTTTACTTAACCTATGAAACCTTTGTTCCATTACAACACTTATTTCCTTATCGACTTAATGAATATATAGCTCCTTTAGTGAGAAATCAATAAGTAATACCTTTCTTTCTTTAACTCACATATAACTTAACTTATAAAATAACCTCTAAGAACCATAATTCATAATTCATAACATTTATATTTTTACTTTTTTTAATCATTACAATTCCTATCAGATATATTTTGTACTGATAAATCTCTTCTATACAATATCCATTCTCACACATTTATTCTTATCATAACTATTTGAGAAATATTTCAACCTTGATCATATACTATAATCTCCATATAATATTT
>CANYLF011707317.1:0-14133 GCA_948193215.1 Bocquillonia castaneifolia | reverse complement strand
TATACATATGATAAAATCTAAAACAAATCAACCACCATATAAAAATACAAATACTAGCATAAACATTTTTAGATTTTATTCACATTATGAAAAAAAAAATCAATTATAGATTTAACATAATACTAATTAATAATTTTAATTATATTAATTTTAAATTGAAAATTGAAAAAAAAAAACCATGCGAAGCAAGGGCATGATTCTAGTTACTACTAATTCCCAATTAAAAAAAAATACACTTACAATAATGATAATTTAATGAAAATAGGTTGAAAATATACATAACACATGCATTTAGTTACAAAGGAATAATAACCCAATTTTTAATTATTTCGCTCTCCTTAATTAATTCCAAAATCCAAATACTAATATAATTTTTTTTTTCCAAATACTACATTTTTTTTTGATAAACTGACCTTCATATTTCTAACCAGATCTAGCATTTGCCCTGCCCATTGAGAGAAATTCAGTCACATATATTCCTGCTATGCACATTTTTATTATACCAGTAACATGTGATTATATTAATTTATGAAATAATTTAATAAATATACTACAGTTATTTGATAAATACTAGCTTATTTAATAATTACCATATAATAATTTGTTAAATACTAGTTTATAATGAATTTGTGAACCTTATTTAAAAAAACGATTATTTTAGAGAATTATAATATCAATATATCGTTTATAAGATTAAAAATTCATAGGTTTTTAAATTAATTATTGGGGTAAACTATTAAAAATTTAAATGATATTTACCCCCTCTGAATTTTAACGTATTGTACTAAGAGTCTAAGATTTCTCTATATGTTTTTTTATTTATACTATTATCCCTTGTGTTTGTTTTTAGTTTTTACTTAATTTTTAAAAAAAAATTCTTATTCATTTAAATTTAGATCATAAAATAATAAAATAATAAAGAATAATGTAAATGTAAATTAATATGATATAAATAAATTAATTATCAATTAATTTTTTTGTATTATAGAATTAAGTTTAGTAAAAAGATTTATTTTTTGTTTAATATTTATTATTATTATTTGATAGTTGGGATTTATATTAAGTAATTTTTTTCTCACAAGATTAATGAATTTTACAACTCACAATGTGGATGGAAACTGAAAGATTAGAAAATTGGGCCTCAACAAAGATCAGAGAGGCCTATGGGCAATAAGTTTGGATTTTATAATATGACAAGGGACAACAGGAAAGCATGGGGAGCTCTTTGTTTTGAACTTCGAAGTGTCAATAATACATGACATTCATTAAAAAAAATATACTATATTCTTTTCAAAATTTAAATTATTATTTTTGGCTGCTTATCCACCTGCAAATTCAATCACACGTTGATTAAGATTATCATATATCGAACTCATTTTGTTATTTTATTAAAATATCCAACGATTGTTATTATAACATTCATTCTTATTCTGTATTTTCACGAGAAAATACTCTTTCAGCTTCAGTATATTATTATATTCTTATTAGGCGCCAAGTTCTATACAAAGATCGATTCTTTGACTCATGGGTTGATAAAAGAAGTGAAATCTTGTACTGGGTACCCAACAAATTTTCTTGGTAGTGAGCGAGTGAGTGAGTGAAGTGAGTTTGTTTACGCTATCATCAAGTTATGGAAGTGGCCTTGGCAGTACAGAGACCGCTTGGTTGTAGCAGAGCTGTCTTTCCCCAAAGAACTAACCTTTTAAAGATAAAACCATTTATTGGGCCTTCTCCTTATGTTAAAAATAGTAAATTTTCTTGTGTAAGTTTTTTGTTCTTATCATCTGTTTCGAATTCTTTAATGATTCTTTGGCTTAATGAGTTAATCTGTTTTGATTGGCTTTCAATTGTAATGTCTTTTTTTTTTCTTTTCTAGGCATTCATTTTCAAATGATGTTTTGCTGTTAGTTTTTGAGTTACCTTTTTTGGGTTATTTGTATTTATTTGATCAATTCTCTCTTGTTCTTTATGGAACTACCCTTGGCTTTTGCCTTGTCTTGGCAAAGCTTTAAATTTTGAATCTGTGACCTGATACTTTCCTAAGTTGAATAGTAGAATTGCAATGTGTTAAAGTAAGCCTATTTTGTAATTATTCTGAATATATGATTTGATGTGTTTAGTTTCATCTTACTTCATTGGGCAACAAGCATCCAACAAGTAGAGTTTCCTTCATTATTGCTGCTGCAGGTTAGTTTTTCAGCTTTTCTGGTAGAGAAATTATTACAGGAAATTACGTGTTCTTATTAGAATTGTAATTCCTTTTGGTTGTTTTAAAGGACTTCTAAATTTGGTATCTACAGATTTCTCTAAGAGGAGACAGAGAAAAACATCAACTGCAAAGTCTAGAGGTCCTGCTCCGAAAGGGTTCACACCTAAAACTCCTGTAGGAACAAGCACCAAGAAAAGGGATTTGAAGAACGATAAAGATAAGGATTCGATCACTCTAAATTCTAGTGGGATTCTGGATGCCAACAAGGAAACACTTGATACTAAAGATGATATGAATGATATAGATGAAGAACAAGAAATAGAACTTACTGTGGATGAGAAAGCTATTGAAGAAAAGACAACAGAAGATGTAACAATGTCTCAAATGCAAAGAAATCAACCTATAAAAAATGAAAGTGTTGGTGATGCTGAGAATGTGACTGTGTTGGCGGAAGAAATAAATGATATAGATGAGGAACAAGAAAAAGAACTTACTGTGGATAAGAAAGTTATTGAAGAAAAGACAACAGAAGATGTAACAGTGTCTCATATGCAAAGAAATCAAGCTATAAAAAATGGAAGTGTTGGTGATGCTGAGAAGATGACTGTGTTGACAGAAGAAATAAATGATAAAGATGAAGAACAAGAAAAAGAAAAAGAACTTACTGTGGATAAGAAAGTTATTGAAGAAAAGACAACAGAAGATATAACAGTGTCTGATACGCAAAGAAATCAAGCTATAAAAAATGGAAGTGCTGGTGATGCTGAGAACATGACCGTGTTGGTGGATGAAATTGCTATAGAAGAAAGACAGCTTGACAATTTAAAGAGCAATACAAGTGTAGAAGAGGCAGGCTTTGAGACTGATGAAAAAGAAACTAAAGCCACTTCTCTAAAATTGAAGCTGGAATTGGAAGAAAATTTGCAGAAACAAGAAATTGAGAGGCTAGCTGAGGATAATTTCTCAAGAGGGAACAAATTATTTGTTTATCCCCAGGTGGTGAAACCTGATCAAGATATAGATGTTTACCTCAATAGGAGTCTCTCCACTCTGAATAATGAGCCAGACATATTAATTATGGGAGCCTTCAATGACTGGAGATGGAAATCTTTTACAATAAGATTGAACAAGACACATTTAAAAGGGGATTGGTGGTCTTGTCAGGTTCATATTCCAAAGGAAGCATATAAGATGGATTTTGTGTTCTTTAATGGGCAAAATGTTTATGACAATAATGACAAAATGGATTTCTGCATAGCTGTAGAAGGTGGAATGGATGCATTTGCTTTTGATGATTTCTTGCTTGAGGAAAAACGTAGAGAGTTAGAGCAACTTGCAAAGGAGCAAGCTGAGAGGGAAAGACAAGCAGAAGAGCAGAGGCGAAGAGAAGCAGAGAAGGCTGCTAGTGAAGCTGATAGAGCTCAGGCGAAGGTGGAAACTGAAAAGAGGAGAGAAACATTGCTTCAGTCAATGAAGAGAACGACAAGATCTTTGAATAATGTATGGTATATCGAGCCTACTGAGTTTAAAGGTGAGGACTTGGTCTGGTTGTATTATAACAAGAGTTCAGGTCTTCTTGCTAATGCCAATGACGTTTGGATTCATGGGGGATATAATAACTGGAATAATGGGCTGTCGATTGTTGAAAAGCTCATAAGATCTGATAGAAAGGGCAGTGACTGGTGGTATGCTAAAGGTATTTGTAAATTTTTTATTTAATCTGGTAATGATGCACATTTGAAGATGGTTTTAATGAAAGTTAATATTTATATGTGAATTGCATATAAAGGTGCCAATATTTGACTCCTGGAACTTAGCACACTTAAATTTCATTTCTTATTCCAATAATCTAGCTAGTAGTAGAACTATTCTTTTAATCAAACCTTTTGCTTGATTTCTGTTGCTTCCAAGCTTCTCTTGATAGAGTAGCAAGGTGTTGGAAGTTGGTTAGTGAAGCTTCACACACTTAATTTCCAGTTCTCATTGTTGCACAGGCAGCTGAAACTGATTGTTACTTTTCAATGATTTCTAATTACAGTAGCTTCTCTTGGTGAAGTGGTGACACTGAAAGTGCCTATAAACTAGCTTGAGTGAGGACATTTAAGTCCCTTGCCCATTAGGTCAAAAAAGAGTGAACACATAGGTGTTGTACATTTGGGATTATTAAGATAGCACAAGTTGGTTTAGATTGTGATCATGTGGTGAATATTTACTGAAATGAAATGATGTCTTCTGTGGCTTTCCTTATCTTTTGTATCAGAGGTGCACCAGTTTTCATAGGTTAAAATTTTTTTGGAAATCTTTGTCATATGATGTGCTTTTAGTTTGTTGACTTCCAATAGAAGAATTTTTTTTGTTTATTTATTTCTTTGTATTTTACAGATTATTTTTGTATTTGATCTCCTCTCCCTGCACCTAAAAAATTCTATACATGAATATTCTTTCTCTATTTGCATATGATGATTGGTATTAGCATTTCTTGTTGAGCTATATCGTACCTTTTTCTGGACCATGTGTTTCTTGCAGTTGTTGTACCTGATCGTGCCCTTGTCTTGGACTGGGTCTTTGCTGATGGTCCGCCTCAGAGTGCCATTGTGTATGATAACAATCATCGCCAAGATTTCCATGCAATTGTTCCAAGACCCTTTCCAGAAGAATTGTTTTGGGTCGAGGAAGAACACCAGATATATAGGAAACTTCAGGAGGAGAGGAGGTTAAAAGAGGAGGCTATACGTGCTAAGGTCAGTTAGCTTTGTTACATTCACAGCAGTAAGATTTAGATAAAGAATATGTAGCATAACCTCAATCTATTCCTAAATTTGAAAAAATTATCCTGGACTTTTTGCTACCTTCCAAGCCCAAAAACAATTGCATAGAATTTCAGGATTGTAATGTGGATTAGCCTCTAAAATAGCAATCTATTAAGCTTCCTACAATTGGGGTTGAATTGTTTAACGGCTAAAGATCGGGTGCCTTTTAGTTTGCTTCTCCATATCTAAACTGCTATAAGCTCAGTTTTTTGTGCTTTACCTCATTGTGGGGTGTAGGGTTTCATGTCCAAACATTCTAAGCTTCCTTGTTTCTTTTTGTCTCCTTCTCTTACAGGCTGAAAGAACAGCACGTATGAAAGCTGAAAGAAAGGAGAGAACTTTGAAAAGGTTTCTACTGTCTCAAAAGCATATAGTTTATACTGACCCTCTTGACATTCAGGCAGGAAGTGCTGTGACAGTTTTCTACAATCCTGCTAATACAGTTCTTAATGGTAAATCTGAAGTTTGGTTCAGAGGTTCATTTAATCGGTGGACCCATCGTCAAGGCCCATTGCCACCTCAAAAAATGATGCTTGCAGATAATGGTTCCCATGTCAAAACCACCGGTAAATTTCCAGATCTAGTTCTATTGTTTCTGGATAGGTTTATAGCACAATAATGTCTTCATTGTGGTCCTTGTATTGTTTATTTTGATCAGCTTTAAGAAGGCCCACCATGCACGCACGTGCGCATGCATGCACTTAGTCATTCTATGTATTTATTTTCTGATTTGTTTGAACTTGCCACCAAGTTGTTGATGTTTTGTGATGGATTTTTTTGTTCTTATAATGAACATTGGATGTGTTACTACAAATTATGTGTTTTCTATTTGATTACTTTCATATTCAACATTTTGATAAGATATTCCCTTTTGCATGCAGCATTCCCCTTACTTTTCTTTGTACTAATAGATGAATCAATATTTGATCTTGACTTTTTAATGTTGTTTGCGAAAAATATTTAAACTCATGTCATTCTGTTTTATTTTTTGTGCTCAGTCAGGGTTCCGTTGGATGCATACATGATGGACTTTGTGTTCTCGGAGAGGGAAGATGGTGGAATTTTTGACAATAGAGATGGCACGGATTATCATGTACCTGTGTTTGGAGGAATTGTGAAGGAGCCACCAATGCATATTGTACATGTTGCTGTTGAAATGGCACCAATTGCAAAGGTAAGTTTAAGTCATCATCTGATGGTAATGCTTAATGTCTGTTAACCTTATCTAGAGTTTACCCCTGTAAATTTACACTTTAGATATCTTTTTTCCCATTGTTATGTAGAATTTTAAAATCTAGACAACCATAATCAGGTGGTTCACCCTAGAGTCTTTAAGTCTGATAATTAAGCGGCACTTGACTCGTAACACCAAGAATCTATTTTCTAGTATGTAAGAAAAAGTCTTGACTCTAGGTATTATCAAATGATGAATGAAATGGAAAGTTAATAAATTGTGAGCTTGAGTTATGATCCTTCACATGAAAGGTACACTCTATGCTATATGTCAGATGATTTTAGTTGGCACTTGAATGGCCATAAGTAGGGTGAGCATTCGATGCGAACTGAAATGCTCTGAAACCCTAAAACTGAACCAAACTGAATTGCAGCTCGGTTTTAAAAACTCAAACTGAACTGGTTGGGTTAGGTTTTTCGGTTTTCCTTGTAAAAATTTGGTTCAATTCGGCTTTGAATCAATTTTTTTAATGCAAAACTGAACTGAAATATGATTTGGTTTTTAAAAACTCAAACTGAACCGATCAGAACCAAAATTTGTTGGATTAACCATCAATATTCCTGTTCTCCCGAAATCATTGATCATAAAGCATGGTATTTTGTGGATATACTTCAAGACTATTTGGTTGCAACTTGGATGAACCCTTTCTCATTTTACTTGAAATTACAGTGAAGCTACCAAGTGTAAAATGTATCTTGTCAACATCCAGAACTTAAGAGACTATGGCTTGGATGCCAATCTTCATATTTCTTGTTTGCTTCAAGATATTTGCAAATTCATATTTTAATTTAGTCACTCATTCACTCAGCTGGAGAGAGAATGTGAGTAAGAAGTTTATATCTTTTTATTTAACACAATTTAGACAATGTATGTGATTTTATGCACACACCGTAGTTGGAGAGCTAATGATATGTACTTGATTAGGCACCATAGTGTGTGCCTTTGGTCATGGCACTATTATTCTCTGTAAAAGGTTGAGAAATGTGTTTGTTTAAAAAATTAACTTTTCTTTGTGCTGCTTGCCATTTATTCTCAGAAAATGTTGCTGATATCTTCTTTATATCTTTGCTTGTCTGTGCCATGTAACATCTGTTGCAGGTTGGAGGACTCGGTGATGTTGTGACAAGTCTCTCACGTGCTGTTCAAGATTTGAATCACTGTGTAGACGTCATTCTTCCAAAGTATGACTGTCTGAAAATTGACCATGTAAGCTTCAGTACTACTTCTTTGCTATAGACAATTTTTTTTTTTATTTTTCCTTAACTATTTGAACTGCAGATTTTGTCTCAATTCCTAAACTGTCATGTATATTTTTGAGAAAACTGCAATACCTATAGACCCATTTTGATCATTTAAATTTCGTTTTCTTTACAATACTACCTTTTGTTATTTGGCACTTTTTATCAAAAGCACATGCCAAACTATGTTTCTTTGTATTTTGTGCAATCTGACCCTTTTAATGTAATAATAGCCAACTTTTATGCAGTTGACTTCATAGAAATAGCATTAGTTGTGGCATATCATTTGGGAAGAATGAAATAGTTTTACTTAACAATTGACTGTAATGCTTGTATATATTTAAGTGAACTAAGTTTTTAAATAAATTCTTACTCATGAAAGGTGTTTGTTCTGAAATAGGTCAAGGACTTTCATTATCAGAAAAGCTACTCATGGGGTGGGACGGAAATAAAAGTATGGTTTGGGAAAGTAGAAGGCCTTTCTGTCTACTTTTTGGAGCCTCAAAATGGGTAAATCTATGTTATTCTGCAACCTCATCATTTTCTCTTCTTTTATGGTTAATTCTGTCAAATATGCTATTCTTTTATGGGTTGAGCAAGATCCATTTGAAATCGTCTTCTGCACCTGGATTCAAATGCATTGCATTGCTTACTTGCATGTGTTTGCATGTCTATGCATACATGGAAGGGTATGCTTTAGTGATGATGAAAAGTTGGTGTATATGGTGATTCAGTTCGAAGTAAGAACTGTTGTGATGGTTTAATATTCCTCATAACTACTTAACTTCAATTTGTTTAAGGGTTAATGCTGTTCTAGGAAGAAGCATGATATAAGTTTTATTTGCCCCAACAAATTGAGACAAAAAAAGATGGTACATGGTTTCTTTGGCATTATGTGGTCCAAATTTGATCTTCATGTTTCATTAATTTGTGCTATACCCTGTTATATGGATCCGCACATTCCTTTATGTCATTGGCTGTCAAATTTATTGTCAATTTTACATGTTGCAGAATGTCATCATTATTGATGCTTGGAATTAATTCTTTTCCAAGATTAACTTTGGCGGAGGGCATAAAATGGCTTTGATGGTTTTTTCACCATTTCTGTTTTCATGATGTTCCAAGTATATAACCTTAAACATTAAAATCAGCAACTTGTTATTGTAATTTAAAAAAAATCAGAAAAGGAACATATACCTAGGAATCTTTTCTAAATACACCAGTGGTCTCTTGACTGTAATCATGTGCCTTCAAAAACTTCCAACAGGGTTTCATGATGCCTCTTCCCGCTGCAGGATGTTTTGGACTGGCTGCGTATATGGCTGCCGGAATGATGGGGAGAGATTTGGTTTCTTTTGTCATGCAGCTCTTGAGTTTTTACAACAAAGTGGTTTTCATCCTGTAAGTTTATGAATTTACTCATATCAATTTTTACTTGGTCTGTTAAAATGGTTGTAAATTGCTATTAAGATCTCTTAAGGAATTGGTCAAACATGGTTGATGCTAACATATGGTCTTTGTTAATGTTTCAATAACAAACATTGACAAACAGACAACCAATGAAATCATAATGCCAACCATAATCTTATTATTGTTAGCATAATGGAAGATATTGCTTTGAAATCCCAATCTAGGGATTACTGTGAAGTTGATACTGTTGATGCATCAATAATGACATATTGATTCCCATTGCCTGTTGACATAGTAAACAAATAACTGCCTACATATGTATATGATGCTACAATGAAGATTCATGTCCAACTCCAATCATTCAATCAATATGATAGGTTCAAAACAATTAATTAAGTGCAAAAGTTACTGCTCATCAAGTTATTTTATGTGTCCAAACCAATTGTCAAACCAACTTTTCTGTTGTTTGGTTTCCTCAGTGTTAACGCTATCTGTAAATACATTAGATTAAATTTGCAATTTCTTTTCTTCATTTCAATCAGAAAGGATGTGGCACTGCTTGGCAGTCCCCTTGTTTTGGGAACATAATGTCACAGGCTCGAATCTGGCCATCCCTACATTGCCATCCCTACATTTACTAGCGATTCTTAATACTTCTGAAATTGATTCTTCCTATATCACCTACGGCCTTGTACCCGTTGTTACATGTATTAGCACCTTAATTCAGATGATGGTTAGTTTGATGAAAATTCTATAAATCTATTAAAACTAAAAATATTAGTCCAGCTATTTCTTCCAGAGACATCTGTGTTAATAGGTGCTTTATACTTGCAGGATATTATCCACTGTCATGATTGGTCTAGTGCTCCAGTTGCATGGCTATTCAAAGACCATTATATGCATTATGGTCTTAGCAAAACTCGTGTTGTCTTTACTATTCATAATCTTGAATTTGGGGCAGGCAACATTGGGAAAGCTGTGGCATACTCTGATAAGGCTACAACTGTGAGTAGCTATGATGTCCTTTGCTTTGTTTTCATGATTCTACAACTTTATTTGAACCATACCTCGACAGTTGGCTTTTCTAGGAGATGCTTTTAGTCCAGCTAAATTGACATTTTTTCTCTCCATTTTAATTGTTCCTGATCCTTATCTACTTATTTTTTAATCAGTCATTTTAATCATATGCTCCTTATTATTTGTCCTTTTTGCTTTCCTTTTAGTTTTCAATGTACATTGAAACAAAAGTAATTTTTCTGATCTTGAGATATTGAATGAAGCTGCTTGTAATTAAAGAAAAGCATTAAGTTTGTAATAGGTGAAAATGGAAGCTAAGGTTATTTTATGGAGTTTCTCTTTTTATTGGATTGCAGCAATCTCATCAAATTTTTAATCAGACTGGATTTCCATCTTCTTTTCATAGTTCATCAATATAGAATTAGACATGTAGCAACCAAAGGGTAGCACATGATCTTTTGTGGCATCCTACAGTTTTTAAAAAGAAAATGCTGCTGTAGCATCTTAGTTATTCTTCTCCGTGTCTGCAGGTATCCCCAACATATTCAAGGGAAGTCGCTGGAAATCCTGCAGTTGCTCCCCACCTCTACAAATTCCATGGTATACTAAATGGAATTGACCCAGATATATGGGATCCTTACAATGATCACTTCATTCCTGTAAGTGGATTGCAAAATTTTTTCTATGAAGTTTTTTTGCTTCTTGAAATTAGGGGCTATTGTTAGATTTTTTTGTATTTTGTGGAACTATGGATTCGCATTTTCATTCATGCAACATGTACATGACTACATCTGTGAGTAGTTTTGCAAAGTGCAAAGTGGTCTACTGAGTGATCATACTTCTTGTAGATTTTTGAGTTCTTGATTGCAATTAGAACTTAAAATTCTTGTCTTGGATCTGGAGACTGTAAGGTCCACTATTGAGGAGTGGAGGCGTTGAATCTGACTCGGAACAGCTTGATGTAACTTGATACAAAGGCAAACATGTGATGGTAGATTCTGATTACCTCTGCCATTACAGTTGTGTCTAATACCTGTGTTATTACAGGTAGCATATACATCTGAGAATGTTATTGAAGGCAAAAGAGCTGCCAAGGAAGCTTTGCAGCAGAGGCTTGGTATAAAGAAAGCTGATCTTCCTTTAGTAGGCATTATAACTCGCCTAACACATCAGAAAGGAATTCATCTCATTAAGCATGCAATTTGGCGAACCTTAGAACGGAATGGACAGGTTATTTTTTCCTTCTACATTCACATTTCTCTTGTTGTATGCTGTCAATCAACATGCGGAATGCCATACAATGAAGTTCCGCAAATACCATACAGTGATGTTCCATATCTGTCTCAGGTCCATTTGCAAGCAAACCAGCAGCCAACTTTTCATTCCACGACAGCTATAGGTGCATCAAGATAATAACATTTCCCCTAAATTTAGGGTGGGGAGGAATACTAATGCTGTTCATGCTTCCTGAAATATTGCTTAGTGCTCAAGTATTTGGTGAGATACCAGTTGAGAGTTAGGCTAATCTGGTAATCTCCTATTCAGGAGTGATATTCCTCTATTGTCCTACCTGAATTGAGGCCATCATCTATGCTTGTGCCATCACAGTTTCAGATATGTAGGAACTGTTGATACCTCAGTCCTGACTTCTCATTTGGCACTTAGATCTTGATAGGACAAAATTGATGATTCCTAAGACCCCATATGCATCTCTATCTGATGTTTCTGCACCTATGCATCAGGGATAATGCTGTGATGGCTATAAATTGCATGTGCATTTAGGAACAATGTAGTTCATCAAAGCCAAGCTATTTATCAGGTTTTACTAGGCACATATAAAAATCCAGTAGTATATTAGCATTCTTGTGCCTTAATTGATGAAATTTGTGACCTCAGGTTGTACTGCTTGGTTCAGCCCCAGATCCTCGGATTCAGAATGATTTTGTGAATTTGGCCAACCAATTGCATTCTTCTCATGCTGACCGTGCTCGCTTTTGTTTGACTTATGATGAGCCGCTCTCACACTTGGTATATTCTCTTTGAATGTTGTTCCAGTTTTATTGATGCATATTTACATATCTGCAATTTGTTCCTAATTTTTTCCTTATCTGTCTCTTGCTTGTATCTTGTTAGATATATGCAGGTGCTGATTTCATTCTTGTCCCATCAATTTTTGAGCCTTGTGGACTGACCCAGCTTACAGCTATGAGATATGGTTCAATACCCGTTGTTCGAAAAACTGGAGGTGCGTCCCTGATTGGCTGCTGAGACATTCCAACAATTAAATTATTACTGAATGAGCATATTCCTAGCTATGTTCTTTGACTCCAGCCAACAAAGCTATTATTCATTATGCATCATTCAACAACTCACATAAAGTCCCTATAGTACAAGTACCATCAGCTGTGAGGTTTTTGGGATCCCATAACTTCTGCTCCAACTCCAAATTTGCAGGATTGGATGCTTGATTTTTCATTTTGCATTGCATTTTCCTGTGGATGTTCACTCTCAAGCTTCTCTTTTACATTCATAAAAGAAAATAATTTTTCATGCAAATACAATGAATTCTGTAGTGCTAGACAAAATCTTCATAGAGTTTTCTGGTTCCCTTCATGATTTGGTACTGTTAACTTTAATATATTTTATCTGTTCATTTGATGTTTTCTTCTGTAGGACTTTATGATACTGTGTTCGATGTTGACCATGATAAAGAGAGGGCACAAGCTCAAGGTTTCGAACCAAATGGATTCAGCTTCGATGGAGCTGATGCTGCTGGCATTGATTATGCTCTAAATAGGTGTGTATGAGTGGCTTTGTTTATTGGAAGCCAACTATATTTGCTTTTTCTTAATCAGTGGTTTTTGTTTCCCTATTTTTGTTATCTACAATACAAGAAAAATTAATTCCCTTTAACCGGACATAAAATATTAGCCACTGAGAGGTGCTATAGTACACACAACCAACCTATGAACAATTTGATTAAAATCTACTTGTTAAAAGTTTTCTCCCCCTTTTTTTTCTGCTCAAAACCGACTAGATATCATGATAAAAATAATTGAAGTTTGGGAGGGAACACTTCCAAATTTTGAAATTAATTTTTATGTTGTTTCTGCTTTGAAGGAGTTGAAATAATTATGGTACTAATCACATCACCTCTTGCCCTTCTCTCTCTCACATCCAAGATCCTTCAGTGAGAGAGCTCTCAGAGCACATTATATATGGTTTGTGTTTGTGAATGTCCATTTCTTAATGAAATTTTCAGGGCAATTTCTGCTTGGTATGATGGTCGGGAGTGGTTTTACTCGTTATGCAAAACTGTGATGGAGCAAGATTGGTCTTGGAATAAACCTGCTCTTGACTACATGGAGCTGTACTATGCAGCACGCAAATGAACAGAAGAAAATTAGTTGAATCCAGAAATAGTGACACGCTCAATCCTGCACCATACCCTGTACAGGTTTAGTGCCTAATTCGACCTTTTTTTTTTTTATTCATCAGCTTAGTTATTTGCACATAGATTTTCCACTTGAAATAAGTTGAGAGGTCATGTTACTTTTCGAGCTTGAAACAGCTCTTCCATTTTTGTGTTCTGGTTCAGAAAATGTAAAGAGTGCAGAAGATTTTGGATTTGTGATATGAAGTGGATCAACGTTTTCATATCAGTACAGTTGTAAATAAACATCACCTCTGTCGAAAATACGTGATCAAGAAAACAATTTGGGGATATATTAGTACATGTTGAGCACTAATCCGTTCGCTCTAGTGGTTGAGCACTAAACCATTCTCTCTAATGGTCCTTGTTCTGCATAATGAATCTATCTAATCAATCTTAGTAGCTGTGACCTGCTAACTGAAGGGGCGGCCTGCTCTATAGCATAGGATGTCAAGCAGCGCCCGGAAGCCAATTTTGCCTTTTGCTTGACTTGATAATAATGTCTTGTAATTAGTATGTGGAGAGTATGATAGTGCTTTATGCATTTTAATTCACCAATATCATACTTGGAAAAGTCCCTACTTGGCAAGCACAATGCCTTGTTAGCCACTGAAGTGACCAATTCTTTTTGAGAAAATGATATAGTTAAAGTAGTAATTCTGACGTTGTAAATTGACCAGGGGCATCATTTGAGATGCAAATTCAACCTTATTAGGACTTAAAAGACCCCACTGATCACCCGAATAGAAAGAAACCAACCAAGAAAGGCAAGAGAAGTTTAA
>CANYLF011706497.1:0-17803 GCA_948193215.1 Bocquillonia castaneifolia | reverse complement strand
AAGATATCTAGCATTCGTTTTTAATAATTTTTATAAACTTTCACAAATAAAATATGATTACTCAAACAAAGTAATATTTTTTTAATGGCCAACAACAAAGAATAATAGAAAATACTAATACATGCAAATATATAACACTTGGCACTTCTTATATTTTTAATTTATCTTTCCAAAAATGGTTAACATATTAGCTTTATCTCAAATTATATAACTTACATTTCATTTAAATTACTACTGTGCTTATTTTTTTTATATATTTTTTAAATGTCTTATTTTTTTTTCCATATTTTTCGATTATAATTTTAAATTTTCTATTTTTATGTTTAATTAATGAGTTGTTATACAATACATTAGATTTGCTAAGTGTAAAATACAATATATAATATACACTTAACACATAAAATTGGTTTGAAAAACTTGGAAGGTTTTTTCAATCGTATATCTTTTTTTTATACATATTTAGCTAAAATCTAAAAATATTATAAAATACAAATGACAGTTCTTTAAAAGTTAATTATTAATTGAAATAATAATCTTATATATCATGAAGTTTAATCAAAATTATATATATATCATCGACCTTTAAAATGTTTTAAATATATTCTGAACTTTTTTTTAATTTATTTCAAATATACTTAAATGTGTGTTTAAATGGCATGATTTGCTTATTGACACTTTTTGGAACAGATGAATGCCAACTCATAGTAAAATTCATCAATTTTTTTGATTGAATTGTAGAATTCATCAATATTATGAATTTTTTTTAAAGGCTATGATATATTTGAAAAGTCCAACAAAGAATATGATGCATTTGAAATTTATACTAAAGATCGGAATATATTCAAAGTTTTTTTTGAAATAAAAAGATGTATTTCATTAACAATAATAATAATAATCAATCAGTACAACTTGTAACAGACAAATAAATTCGATTGTAATCGATAAATACATATAGATTATAACATAAAAATAGAATTTTTCTCTAAAATTCTTCAATCGCATTGACATATCAATTGTATACAGGGCTTTGATTGCATTTGGCATATCGGTAAGAAACGCAATCCACTCGGTGACCATATTAAGCCGTAAATCGGCTTTATTGTTATACCACAAGTCTTTAAACGAGTCCGATCTTATGAACATCAGATTCAAACTTTCATTCACTTTCATGATGGAAGACAAATAAATTCTCATAAAAAGGGACAAATAAACTTTCATTGAGAAAGATAAAACAAAAAACAACAAATAAAAAACTAAAAATTTTATTCAATAAAACCTAAATTAAAATATAAATATAATGGTCCACCGCCGACTACTATAAAACTTTAGAAGAGCATAAGAGGAGAGAAAAAGAGAGAGCTTCAGGGTTTTCTCTATGACTTATTATTTGTTTGAATATAGACGAAGTTTGTATTAAAGGTTTTTGTAAAAAACTAAAAATTAAGTGAAGTCTTAGTTGGCTAACACACATGTCCCAACATTAGTGACATGTCATTCTAGAAACATCCTTGATATATTAGATCAAAAGTGATATATTTGAAACATTTCAAAGGACATGATATATTTGAAATTGGGAGTAAAGTTCAGAATATATAAGATTATTTTGTCTTATTATTTTTTAAAGTAAAATCTTAATATCTGTAAAATGTTATTTTAACATTGAATATCATACGAGATAAATTCTCAAAATAAATTTACACAATCATTTCGATTGATTCAATTTTCATGGTTTGGTTTGCAAGAACACAGGAACAACAAAAATGGAAAAGCAAATGCTACTGAGAGTGAGAGAAGGAGAAGAAAGAAATATAACATGGAGAGGGTTGAGTGAAGAAGTAAAGAAGATGGGTTATATAGCAGGGCCAATGGTAGCTGTAAATTTATCACACTACTTCTTGCAAGTAATATCAATGATGATGGTGGGTCATGTTGACAAGCTCTCACTTTCTAGTACAGCCATAGCCATTTCTTTCTCTGCTGTAACAGGATTCAGTCTTGTTGTAAGTTTAATTCCTTTTTTTACAACCCTTTTCATTTGGATATAGTACTCCTATAAAAATACACATATTTAGTCATAATTAATATTCTTTAACTAGATGTCCCACCAGCTTAATTTAACGGTTGGGACGTTTATAATTGACCTAAATTCAGGTTCAAAATCTCATACCCTGAATCAAAAAAAAAAAAAAAATCCTTAAGTAGATTTTATGATGCGATGCCTGACAGTTTGGTATGTCAAGTGCACTGGAAACTCTATGTGGACAAGCTTATGGAGCTAAGCAATATCAACAATTCGGAGTTCGAGTTCACACTGCAATTTTTTCCCTCTGTATTGTTTGCATACCTGTATCAGTCTTATGGATCTACATGGGAAAAATTCTTCTTTGGATTGGCCAAGATCCTGTAATCTCTCAAGAAGCTGCAAAATTTGCAACTTGTCTTATTCCTGCACTATTTGGCTATGCAACCCTTCAAGCAGTTGTTCGATACTTTCAGATGCAGAGTCTGATATTTCCCTTAGTCATAACTTCAATATTCACTATTTGTTTCCACATCGTTTTGTGCTGGATATTTGTGTTCAGATGGGGACTTGGAAATCTTGGTGCTGCATTTTCGATCGGTATTTCATATTGGTTAAATGTGATTTTACTTGGATTATACATGATGTACTCTTCGAGTTGTGCGAAAACTCGTGTCCCTGTATCCATGGAGATGTTCAAAGGAATTGGAGAGTTTATTGGCCTTGCTGTTCCTTCTGCTCTTATGATTTGGTAATTTTCTATATATTTTTCTTCTTGAATAATAATTTGTTATATTTGTTTTTATTCTCTAACTTGAATTTTTATATGATTAATTGTAGTCTTGAATGGTGGTCATTTGAGTTTCTTACATTACTTTCTGGGCTTCTACCAAATCCAACGCTTGAGACTTCCATTCTCTCTGTGTGGTATGTTTGAATAAATTTCTTCCTTTATTTGGTCAGTCTCAATTTCTTTTCAATACTAAATATATGCTTGACATTGGGATTGAAACTATTTACTTGAAGAAACATGTTTCAAAGATGGTGTCAATAAACATTTTTAGATTACTTTCAGTGATTTTTGACTTTTTATGATCTAATTTCTTTCAATCAATTACATTCAAGATAATTTATTTTTTTCTCTCAAGATTAACCCCTTATTAAGCTTATGCCGCTAAGAGTCTCGTGTTCGTTATTGAGCATTGAATATATGAATTTTCCTTTTCAACAGTTTAGCAATCAGTGCCACACTTTTCACCATTCCAGATGGACTAGGTGCAGCAGTGAGGTTTGTTTTAAAGACTCTACTTACATGCAGTAACACAATTTAACCATTACTCTTCATAAATTCAGTTATCGATCATTGTCCATACAGCACTAGAGTTGCAAATGAATTAGGAGCTGGAAATGCAAGAGCAGCTTATGTAGCAGTGTGGGGTGCAATGTGTGTTGCAACTACAGAATCAATTGTAGTATGTGCAATCCTGCTGGCTTCAAGGAATCTCTTAGGTTATGTTTTTAGCAATGACAAAGAAGTTGTGGAATATGTCACTGCTATGGCTCCTCTATTATCTCTATCTGTGATATTGGACAGCTTACATGGAACCCTTTCAGGTTAAGTGTACTTTTAAATTTGCCTTGAAACTTTCTTGCCAAGCCAAAAGTTTAAATTGTCTAAAACAAAATGTGTATATATACTCAGGCATTGCAAGGGGATGTGGGTGGCAAAACTTGGGGGCTTATATAAATCTGGTGTCCTATTATATATTTGGGATTCCAGTGGCTGCTACATTGGGATTTTGGTTAAAATTTAGAGGAAGAGGTCTTTGGATTGGTATACAAGTTGGTTCCTTTGTGCAAATCGTGTTACTTGCTATTATTACAAGTTGCTTAAATTGGGAAGAACAGGTAGTCTTGCTCCACTTCTCTCTATCTCCTTAAGAAAGTGTACTGGGTTTTTTGTTATGCGCTAATTATATTGGGCCTTTAGAGAAGTTTTCTGCTTATTTTTTTTGTATTGTTATCCAGGCGAGAAAGGCAAGGCAAAGGATATTGGAGGGAACATCTATTGTAGAAAGAAGTTGGAACAGAGTAAAGGAAGAATTTTGACAAGCAAAATTTTATGTTTCTTAGTCAGTTGATAGGAAAGTCTTGTTGCTTTGGCTATTTAGTAATGATAGTGTATGTTAATGAAAGAAACATGCACAAGATGCATGTAGACTACACAGACCAGGCAGAACACATTTGATTGCACTGACTGAAAATTAAGTATCACAAATGAAAAAGATCAAAGTGGGACCAAGATCAATCATCAAGAAAACAAATATAGATCCAAATATCTATAGTAAAATAATAGAGTATTTGGAATTATAAACGTAAATAACACACACATACACACAAAAAAAAGTCCTCTATTACCTATGGAGATGAAATATATATAGATCCAACTATCTATTGCATAGAAACAACTAATAATTGCAGCACCTAATTGGTGTAAAGACATTGAAGCTAGCTGTTGAAGTGTCAATGGCCATACAAATCTAGAATCTATACAACAAGTACAGACCATCCTATTTGAATTCGATGAACAGCATGAAAAAAATTGTGGCTCATCCTTTGTTCTGTTTTTACCATGCAACTTCCAGAGACATGCCAAATTACAGGATAAAAGTTAAGAAATGAAACAAAATCACGACAACACACCTGCCTGCACTTCTAATGTGAAAACTTGACTAACAGGACTTACAGTAGAAAGGTAATAATCATATTTTGAATTCAATATTTTCTGTTCGGCTGCTATTCACCTTATTCAATCATCATGCCATACCGGCCAGGTTGGCTTGAAGAGATGCCATGCAAATCAAGTATTACTAGTAAGAGTAATCCATAGTCCTCTGTATTCTGCAAAGATTCATAGCTCATATATTAATATAATATCTGACATTTTGCGCAAGTAAGTTTCAGAAAATCTGCAAGGAGCTTGTCTACCAGAATTCGAGGTCACTCTAGTTAATTGTCAGCTTCATGATCTCCTTCCAGTAACCTGAATTGCAAAACCAGACATGATAAGTTAAAACCACTCTATATAATATCATATGGGAATGTCAAGCATAAGAAATGAACAAGGACTTGCACATAGAATTGCCAATAAAAAGGCTATTAGAGTTGATTAACAAAAGTTAAAATGGTTGAAGAGAGAATGAGTAACGAAATCGGCTTTCAATACTCATGAGAGTAGAATAAATTATTATGTAGGATAAACAACATTGGCACGAACTTGAGAAATTTCTAAAACAATTTATGCGACCTAACAGCGATTGTAGTGTAATTCTGATCTGATGGAACTGAAAATCACTAATAAAACAAAAACATTAACCCTGGTCCTGGCTAATAACTGCTACTTAAAACTGCATCACAACATAAAAGTTAAATCTGAATTGGAACCGATGCTATAATTTTGGGATAGAAACGTACCTACCATGGAAATTAATTCTGAGATGGTATAATTTGAATCACAACAGGTAGGAGCTATTTCTCTGAATCCATTTATCATCAATTATAATATTTGGGATGTGAGAAATCTTGTGCCAATCAGGAGGCATATTGTCCTTGAATCTTTTTGCTAACTGAGGACTTCTGCTGATGTTTAGAGATTGTAAGCCAGGGAGATTGAGCATCCAATCAGGTAAAGAAATCAATTGATCACAATCATTGATCTCGAGAGTATGAAGAGAGGAGAAAAGATACTGAGGCTCATTTGAGAGAGACACCAACTCTTCACTCCAACGGATTTCGAGAGTTCCAAGAGTGGTAAGATGTTGAACCCCCTTTGGTAGAGACCCCAAGTTTGGAAGGTTTGACAACGAGAGGTGACGCAAGCTTTTAAGGCTTTGCCACAGCAATTTGTGGTCACTGTCATCAGGGGGCAGAGTTGTCCTTGTGGACTCTGGAATTATATTCAAATCTCCATTTTCTCTAATAATATTAAGCTTTTCCAATTGAGAAAGAAATGGGAAAAGTGAACAAGGAAAAGAAGAAGATTCTTCCGATGTCAAAATTCTTCTGCCACAAACCATAGTTTTGAGGGACGGTGCCACTGGCATGGAAGTCAAATTCGGGCAGCACATGACATACAAACTAGAAAGAGAAGGGAATTGAAGTGACTCTGCTTTTTCAATATTCCATCCCTTTAGATTAGGGCATCGAGACAAAGAAAGTGTTTCAAGAGAAGGAAAGAATGATGATGATGAATTTACCCCACTTCCTTCTATATATTCAAGATTGGATAATCCATCAATCCACAACACCTTAAGAGAAAGGAGTTGATCAAAAGGTGGGAGACGCTTGATGTTGGGGCAATCATGAAAATGGATGCGGAACAAAATTTTGAGAGATGAGAGCCAGCTTGGCAGCTTCACTCCCATGTATGATCTTATGCGTAGAGATTTTAAATATGGGTGAGGCTCTAATGCTTCAAACGCCATTTCATTATTCTTCTCCACATCTGCAGTTGTTCTTGTACTATCATCATCAGAATAATTCCATTCTAAACTCAATTCTTGAAGATGTCGCTTCCGCTTCAATTGGGCTGCTTCACATTCACATGTAGCATCTCTTACATTCCTCAATTTTTCAATTGCAAGCATTCCTCTCAGCAGGTTCAGGCCACCTAACTCACCAAGTCCAGCAGACACAGACCCATCCTCTCCTATTACAAATGTTGATAATTTCGTCAGCCGAATCAATTCTCCAATCCCTCGTGGCATATGAGTCAACTCACTACAAACCTCAATGCCAAGATGTGTAAGGTTGACCAGATTTTTTATATCTTTTGGTAATCGTTTAATGCTTAGGCATGCCAAATTCAGCACTTGTAGGTTCAGTAATTTGGTGATTGAATCGGGAAGCATCTTGATACCATAATTCCCAGAAAGATCCAAATACCTTAAATGCCTGAGTTTACCGATGGAAGATGGCACAGCTTCAATTTGCAACCCATTTAGATCCATCACCCTTAAACATCTCAAACTCGAAAATATTTCATTACATTGCTCCTCTTTCATTAGAGGCCCTTCTCTATCCAACATAAGCAATGTCCGAACCTTACTTCCCTTTGACAATGAAGGTGAAAACTGCCATTCTGAGCCCTGTCCACATTGAAATGATATATGCATGGAACTCGCACTGATATCATCCATGTCAGTTTTTGATATAACACACTCCTCTCCAGAAACTTCAATCGCAAGATCATGCATCAAATCATGCATTTTGCAGTATACTATATTGCCAAATTCATCCTTTTGAACTTCTTGAAAGAATGATCCCCAATGGAGATCTTCAAAATATTCATTACCAATATCTTCAAGACATCGGTTTGAATCATGTGGCACAATATACCCTTGTGCTATCCAGAGTTGAATTAACGAATCTACATAAAATAAATAATCTTTTGGGAATAAACTGCAATATGCAAAGCAAAGTTTCAAATGATAAGGAAGATGATTATAACTTAGCTTAAGAGTTGGCAGAATACCACTCTCGCTCTTATCCACTTTTAAGAGTTGTTCATCTCTGAAGGACAGCCACTGAGATTCTGAATCTCTGTGGTACAAGAGAGCTCCTATTGTTTTTACGGCCAGAGGAACTCCTGAACACCTCGCCACGATCTCCTTTCCAATAGCTTCGACGGTAGGACTTGGCTGTTGGCCTCGCTTGAATGCCATTTGTTTGAACAGCGACCAAGACTGTGTTTCTGAGAGGCCTTGTAATTGATGAATATAAATTGGGCGTGTAGTCTCAGCAACCTTTCTTAGACGTGTTGTTATTACAATCTTACTTCCCCTTGCTCCACCTGCCAACAAATCATTCAAGCGACTCCATTTCTCCCGATCATCACTCCACAAGTCATCCAACACTATTAAGAATCTCTTCCCATTGATGGTATCGTGAAGGCGATATTTCAAGGGATCCATCTCAGTGCTTTCAGGTTTCTTGCCAGAAGCCGATTCTATAATTTTTCTGACAGCTAATTCGACATCAAAATTATCAGATATGCAAGCCCATGATCTTAGCTCAAAATGCATTTTCACATTTTCATCATCATAAACATATTGAGCTAGAGAGGTCTTCCCCAGTCCCCCAATACCAACTATGGCAATGATTGATACATTCTCCTCATAATCAGAGGATATAAGAAGCTCTGTAATTGCCTGCTTATCATTTTCTCTGCCGACAAATAGTTGAGGTGCAGAAGAGTGAGTTTGTTCTCTGATTGATCTCCTAGTTACACCTGGTGTCTCCCTAGAAAACTCCAACAAGAAACTTCTATTCTCAGCAATCCCTTTCAATACATCTCTAACTGCCTCAATCTTGCGGGCCATTCTAAGACGGTAAGCACACTGAATCGAACTTGAAAAGAAACGTCGCACCACCTTCATCCTTCGATCACCGGCCACCAGTCGCTGCCGCAGAACATCAGTTGAGATCTCATCCAACAAATCTTCTGCATCATAAATAGCTTCCTTCAGCGTTTTAAACCATTCTTTGAATTGAGTTTTCTCCACGCACAGCTCATCTGCATGACGAAGAACACCCTGGATAGATGCAACTGATCGTTTCAGGTTCTCTAGCCCCTCATCGGAACCCCTCATTTTCCTAACCGCCTTCATAGCTTCCGAACCTAACTCTTTTATTACTTCCACTACAAGAACAGACAGGTCTGCCATTGATAGTATAATACAAAGATTCTGGTTTGAATTTTTATTTTTGTTAGAACTGTGTTTTCAAGGCTTTTAGTTAGTAGAAATAAAAAAAAGGGTGCCAAATTATCAAAATTATTTATAGATAATATAACACCATAGAGCCCTTATCTTAATAGAGAAAAGAATCTCAATTATTGCTAGCTCAGGACATCGTACAGTTGGTTGATTGCTAGCTAGCTGTAAAGCCAAAAGGGGAAGCAAACCTATCATAAACTTATATGGGTTAAAATGTACATCTTGTTTATTTCTCAGTTGAATTTTTTACTGATGGTGATAATGTTTTTATTTGTCACATATCGATTTTCAAAGGAAACTGAGCTGTGATATTAAGGTGTCACCGATCAAGGACCTTTCAGAAGCCATAGAAGTGCACAAAGCTGTGTAAAATAGTTCAGCTAGTTATATAAGAAGAAAGCATAATTTAAAAATTCTTTAAGTACCACTAATTTTGAATATTTAGTTTCATCAATTCTGTTCTCTATTTGTTGAAAACTGATTTTATATTATTTGATATATTGAGAGCTTAGTTTGACGTGGAATATTTTGTTGTGGGTGGTGTTTTGGTTATTTGTTATGCAAAATTGTCTTTTGTTAATGATGCAACTATGGTTGATGGTCCTGTTTACAAGGTAATCAATTTCTCAAGGCTATGAAACTAAAATTGATTTTTAATGAATAAAGTAAGATTCGGGTATACTCAACAAAAGGAATAAAATCGGTCGAGTTTAAAATTAATGTAAAGATATAAATCGGTCGAGCCAAGATTTAGCACAAGGTCTAAAATCGATCAAGCTAAGAAATTCATTTTAACTTATAGAAGCCAAAATTGGACTAAAGCTTATGGAAGCTTCAATCCAACCACACCACCTTTGAAAGTTGAATGGGTTCTTCTTCAACCTATAGAAGCTAAAGAATAGTGACTTGAGAAAGCCTAAAAACAAAGAAAAATAAATAAAAGATAATAACTTGAGAGAAAATTTGATCTGTGTATTTGATTGTGTGTTTTCCGAATTTTACAAACTCAATGCCTATTTATAGACTTTTTACAATGTAAGTCCTAATAAGACTAGGATTCTTAACTTGACTCGATAACCTCTGACTCGATGACTTATAAGAGTTGGATTTTGATAAAGTCACAAATCTGATAAAGTAAAGTTCTAATCCAACTACAATTAACAATTTGAGCTTACATAAGACTCTACTTACAATCCAAGTATACTAAACATCAGGCCCATGTTCCGCGGCCGCTTTAACTTTAAATAACCCATCTTGGCTCAATATAAGCTTTTTCACATATCTCGACTGATTATACCAAACGGCCAAATTCATTCAAATATTTTTAATTCGGCCCAACTTTGATGAGTCAATTCAAATTTAAATGGTCGGTTCGAATTTACCCAACCGGTTTAATACTAGACGATCAGTCCAAATTTAATCAATTGGTCCGGTATTAAATGGTCGGTCCGAATTTAATTAATCGGTCCAGATGTTAAAACCATGTACAAACAATGTCCCCCAACATCTATTTTTACAATTTTATAAAAATATTATAATTAAATGTTTACTATTTAATGGTTTTGACTTAATGGTACCCATTGACTTTATCGCCATTTGGTTAATAATCAGTAGTCAAACCATTTGTTAATAATTTAAAGTTCAAAAAAGGAACCCTAATATATTTTCCCTCTTCTTATCTTTCTCTTTTTGCCTTCTCTCTCTAAAACTCCATGGAAGTTCCAAAAAATGAAGAACAAGCTCTTGAAAAATCCTAAAACACCACCAAATAATAAATAACATTTACCCATTATTGTGCCAGTAAGATTTTTCTCATGATCTTTCAAGAAATTCCATCACCAATTCTCAATTTTTACTAAAAACTCCATTTATTTTTAGCAAATGTAAGAATTTTATTTGTCAACACACCCTTAAATACAGTATGGAAATGACACTAAAATTTAATACTTACCCATTATTTGCTCTTGGATTACAGCATTTGATTTTTACATGGCTATATTTCGCCAGAAAATAACCCTTCAAGCATTGATGCATCTTTGATACCTGTGAGTCTTCTCTCATATTTCAAAAATTGATCTTAATATGCTCATCTATGCTGCAACACACCCAATTGCTTCCCGTATGACCACTTCACGTGACTTATGCATTATATAAGGAAAAACAAATGCACTTTCTTTTATGATAAACAGTAAACTTGTTATCATTAAAATCCTAGAAACATGTGAAAGTATATTACCCTCTTTTACTTGCACATTACATGGTTACACTGACCGATTTTCACCAATCCATTTCTCATTGATCGGTCAATCAAATTTTCATGCCTTTTATACACACCAAACCACATGTTAGTCAGCCCAAAGCTAATTTGAGAATAATATAATAAGACTCCAATGAAATCTGACTTTGGCCGATTTATTAGAGAATCATTGGCTTGTTCTTCCATTCCTTTATAATGCACTGTACCCAACTTTTCTAACAATATATGTTATAAAGTAAAACAATAAATACATGTGTAGTAATGATCTACCTCAGCTGATAAATCTACTCACCAAAAAGTAAAGTGATTTTCCAAGAATATAAATTTGTCATATCGGTCAACACCAACCGATCATGATAAAGTGTAACGCATGTTATTATTTTCTTTTATTCACCAGGCCGATTTTAATCAATTCATCCCTCATTAAACGGCCTAGTGTCTTGAGAAACAGACTAATAAACCTGACCAACCGATTTATTCCTAAAAAAAGTGTAAGCAAACCAACCTTCACTTATCCAATCAAGACACAACTCACTTGACCAATAACTTTCATTCAACTCCACTAGAGCATAAATAATATTTCATACTTGGTCACTTTCAAATACAAAGCAATGGATGTGATCCCTTTTTAAACTGTAGTATTTCATGTTACTAGCCAACTTCATATTACACCAAATGATTTAGCAATTTTATACCCAAAAATAATAGTGGCCTACTCTTTTTCTAAAATTGCTTTTCAGCCGAACATAGAAACTACAATTGTCTCAACCGATTTCACGTAATCGGTTCATGTCTATTTTATAAGGACAAAATCAACCAATAAATACATCTCTGTTTGTATTTTATCAACTCCCCAAATACTTCATTCGGCCATAACAAAGACTACCCAAACCAACATACTAATAAATCGGTCATTATTTCACTTTTATATTTCGATGTTATCTTTTATAAAATCTTTGCTACAAAAATAATTTCTTGGACCGAACTTAAACTCACTGATTATATTCTTCTTACCCGTAAAATATCAATACTGAATTTATCTAATATTTTACAGGTTGCTTATGAAGTAGTACCGAGCCAAATAATAAAAAGGCCATGGGAAAAAGGAAGTTTACCTCATTCGAAGAAGAAGATGCGACCATATCGGAGAAAATCAAGCGATTTCATGAACAAGCATTTTCCAATGAAATTCATGACATTCTCATCCCTTCTGAAAGTGGAACTTGTATATTAGGTCCGTCACTTGCAGATGACAACCTCAATGATAATGAGGAATACATCCATGTTCAGGCAGCATAAACATTATTACTAGAAGAAACACACTTCAACTTCGAATTTTGGAATTAAAGTCGACTCATTCGCTCTTGACCAACTTCACAACCGGATTATATATCCTGGCTTGATCGAGTCCAATCTTCATATGAGACTCAATGGAAAGCTCTAGGGATTTTTAACTTCATCCAACTATCAAGGAAGATCGTCAACATGAATCATGGATTAATTGGTGCTGCTCTATGTTTTTGGTCTTCATTTCACAATTGCTTCCACCTGCGGCCCGGTATGTTTTCTATTACTATGCTCGACTTAGTCTCCATTACTAGTGCTCCCATAAGAGGTGAACCTCTCAATGCTTTATTAGACATTGATCAAGCACATGCTCCAAAGGTGAAACTCGATCCTAAAGGGAATCTCACTTTATGGAAATTTCATGAAAGCAAATAAAAAAGAATCAGGTGAAGTGTCTACAGCCGAACATGCTTATTTTATTATATTCTGGATTTGCAAGTTTGTTTTATGCACAGGTTCTTGCAAAATTATGAAGGAAGCATTCCCTTTGGCCACTTGCTTGGCAGGCAATCAACAAATAGCAATCGGCCCAATGATGCTTTCTTACATATATAGAGGGTTGATGGATCTGTTACAACTTTACAATCCAACGACAGGGACTTTTCCAAATTGTGAAGGACCATTTTGGGTTCTCCAACTATGGTTGTATGCTTACTTTCCAGAGCTTCTCACACATGCCTTAGACTTTGAGTCAATCGATCCATCTTGACAGCATTATGGTGACTTGTTGCAAGATGTCGAGCCTAAATCCACTGATTTCTTGGTCACCTTTAAGATCCTATATGAGATTTCCTCCAATCAGCCTCAGAAAATTGTTTACTCCATTTCTTCCATTCCGACTCGATCCGGATCATTTGAAGAATCTTGACTCTAGCATATTGGCCTTGTATTACATCGGTCGGGATCTTCAATTTGGGCTTTCCATTGGCAATGGATCAAATAACAAGTGTGGAAATAAGATATACAACCCTCACTTTTTGTGCTAGACAGTTGGGTTTCACTCAATCCATCCCAGTACCCTTATGCTTCACAATTAGTGCCACAGTCCATCTTCAATTCACTCACCGCCTAGTGTATTGTGACCGAGAAAAGGTAGAACAAATTGAGAGTGAATTCAAACTTCTGAAAAAGCATTTCTTCTTTTCCAAGTGCACTCCTTCTATTTCAACCATTACACACTTTGACAAATGGTGAGCATCTTACATTAAGAAAATTTTCTCTAAACCCGTGGCCGAATTCATTAGGTCCTTTCATTCCACCCCACCGACCACCGAGTCTAACAAAGAAGTCGCCTCCAAAGGTAATTTATTCCACTCATTTTCATAAGCATCAATAAAATTTTATTATTACTTATTCTTTTGCTCTTGTAGGTTCGAAGGCTAAAGCATCTGCCAGCAATGCGGCACCACCAAAAAAAGAACCTTGGTGAAAGTCGTACATAGGAAACCTCAATCTACTAAGGTAATATTCATATAACATCATCACTTTTGTTCATTTTCAATTATTATTACTTGATGTTATTATTAATACTTGTAGGCACTTCCTCCAATTTCTGAGCAAGATGAAGCTACAATTTCTCACAACTCGACAGAAGTAGAGTCTACCCGAGTCAAAAGAACCAAAACTAGAGCTCAATTGAATATTAATCCAACACCTTCCTCAAGCTCCATTTCTTCACACGAGAGTGATGCTCCTTAGTCTAAACAAGAACAAGAACATGAGAATATAGTCACTTCTACTAGCACAACCTCTCATGTTTCACTTACCCCCGACCGACTCACCGGCAGATGGTGCTTCCAACTCGGCCATCTTGACATCTCCTTCAAGTTCACAAGATCCACTAATACCGATCGTCCTTTCAGTTGAGAGTATTTCTGCCTCGGCCATTTTGCTACCACATTCAAACTCGGTCGTCCCATCAGTTAGGAGTGCTTTTGGCTTGACCACTTTGCCAATACAATCAGGCTCGGCCAACCCACCAGTTGGGAGTGCTTCTGGCTTGACCGCTTTACCACCAACTTCGAGCTCAGCCGACCCACCAGGTGGGAGTGCTTTTAGCTCCACCGCTTTGCCACCAGCTTTAGGCTCACTTATTTATAGCATCGAGTTGGGTTCTCACCAAGATTCTCCACTCACGGTATAATTTCAAACAAAACCTTTTACTTATATTTCATTTCATGACTCGGTAACTAAAAATATTTTTTTTCTTTTTAGGTACCTTTGGGAGAAGATCTTGACTCCTACTTCCAGTCCATAAGCCAAGTCGCCGAGCTCAAATTAAGTCCATGTGACTCGACTCAACATGAAAGGCTGGTTTTCATTCGGGACCAACTCCGGGTTATTATCACAAGTCTTTCACTTGGTGTAGCCCTTTTCTATGATGCTTCCAAGCTAGCACACTCAAAGAAGCTCTCACCTCTCTTCAAGCATTTTCTTCAGAAGATGGGCTTCTGACCGACCAATCCAAAGCCATCCTTGATATTTCTTATGTCAGTGCTGCAAACTCAAGTAAGCATACTCAACTTATTCCCAAAGCAAGTGAAGGGAACATTTTAAAGCAAAGGTGGAATGAACTTTGTAGTAGAATCAAGTCTTCATCCTCTCACTATGACCAACTCAAGGCAAGTAGAGATCAAAAAGAAAAGGAAGTAGCCGAGTTGAGAAGACTACTTGCAGACAAAGAGGCGGCACTTGAAGCCGACAATCAAGCCATCAAAGCTTGTTTCTTGGAGCCACAAAGATAGGAAGGTAAAAAATTTGAACTTCAAACTTAATTAAGCAAGCATCAAAACTCAAAGGCAGATTTACAGAAGCAGCGACTCGAGCATGTAAAGACCATGGAGACACTTCAGAACAGCTACACCAATTTCTTCTCGAGTTGGAAGAAAAGTTAGCATAATTATTCTATCTTTCTCTATCTCTTTTTTAATCCGGCCCTTCCTCATGTGGCCGAACTATGGATTATTTATGAAACGTTTGACCATATTTTTATCATCCAAGATGTATGATATTAAATTATGCATTTGGCCGAGTCAAGTAAAAATTAAAAGATTGTTAGTCCGAATATAATTCATTAACTTGTAAAAACCAAAAAATACATTCGGTCCAAATAATAAATTGACAAAACGGTTCGAATCTAGTACGTTAAATCAATTCTAAAATAAATTCGGTCTGCTTGCCCCCCGAGCCTTATGTTTCAAACTCTAGTCGCCTCGTTCTTTCAAAGTCTTTAAATAAACTTTGATCCACCTCTTCCTACAAAGATGGAATATAATGCTTAAGATACTTTCCATTGATAGGACAGTCGTGTGGATTTTCTTCAAGATCTGACAAATGATACGCTCCTCCTCTTAAAACTTTTAAAACTTTAAAAGGACCTTACCAATTAGGCGACCATTTTCCAAATTGAGGATCCTTTTTCCCTATTGGTAAGATCACCTTCCACAGTAAATCACCCTCTTGAAAAGACTTAGCATGAACCCCTTTATTATAAGCCTTCTCCACTCTATGCTTTTGAGCTTCCATGTGGTCTAAAGCTACCAACCTGTCTTCATCCAAGTCTTCCAATTTTGACAACATAGCAAGTGCATACTCGGCCGAGTCTAGCTTAAATTGATAAGCACGTCTCAAAGAATACACTGTCAACTCCATTGGTAATATTGCATTATGCCCAAACACCAATTGATATGGAGTGGTTCCAGTGGCCAATTTCTTTGAATTTCTATATGCCCACAATACCTCCGAAAGTATATCATGCCAAACACGGGGATTTCTTTCAATTACCTTTTGGAGGTTCGACTTAAGTGACTTGTTGGTTGACTAAACCTGACCATTTACTTGAGCATAGTAAGGAGTAGAATGAATTATCTTGAATCCATGCTCTTTAGCGAACTCTTTAACTTCCTCACCAGTGAAAATGGAAGCTTAATCAGCCGTGATAGTTTCTGGAAGACCATGCCGATGTATAATATATTCCTTGAAGAAATTTATCACTTCTTCTTCAGTGACCGATTTCATGGGAACCGCTTCAACCCACTAAGGAATGGAAGATGGTGGGTATATTTTTCCTATCACATCAACTGCCCATCCTCTAAACGGCCAAGGCTTTACCACCGGATGGAATTTTGAAGCAGGAACATGCTGAATCGGCCCATGTTATTGACATGTCTGACATCCTTTTGCATATGAGATACAATCATTCATAATAGTTGGCCAAAAATAGCCATACTTATGAATTAGCCATCTCATCTTGACTCCAGATTGATGTGCACCACAAATTCCTTCATGCACTTCAGTCATTACCAACAAACCTTCCTTCAGCCCTAAACACTTTAGAAGCTCACCTTGAACTCCTCTTTTGTAAAGTTGACCCGCACACTTTAAGGCTCTTGTTCTAAGTTTTCTTTTGGCTGAAGAGCTTGAATTTGACAAGTATTCCATTACATCTTTCCTCTATTCTGATTCTAGATCAATCTTATTAATCTCAGCAAAAGGTGCAATGATCAAAGGGGTCATTCTAGAAAAAACTGCAACATTACCAAGTTTTTTCGACAACAGCTTATATCCAGATCCAAGCTGAGCTAAATCATTAGCTTCAAAATTCATTCTCCTTTCTGAAAACTCAAGGAATGATTCTTCAAATCCTTCCAACAAGTGTTTGGCTCGATTGCAATATGCTATAAGGGATTCACTTTCACATTTATATTCCCCCATAATATGTTTTATCACCAACAATGAATCTCCTCGAACCTCAACCGATCGAACTCCAAAATCGGCCAAAACCTCCCATCCAATTATTATCACCTCATACTCAGCTTGATTATTCGTGCAAGGAAAGCTCAAAAAGAAAGAAAGATGAGTTTTCAACCCGCTTGGAGACATTATCATAATTCCAGCACTAGCTCCACTAGCCAATTTCGATCCATCGAACCAAAGTTTCTAAGAAGTTTCAAAAACACATCAATATTGAGATCTGTTGGAGTAAGGTCCACATCAACACATGGATGATTTGTAAGAAAATTGGCCAAGGCTTGACCCTTTACGGCCGTTTGAGGAACAAATTGTAAAGCAAACTCAAATAATGCTACCACCCATTTACCAATTCTATTCCTTAAATATGGCCGAGACAACATGTATTTAATGATATCAGTCTTGAAAAGCACCAAAATCACTACTAGAAGCATATAATATCTCAACTTGGTGCAAAAGAAGTAAAGAGCTAAATAAAGCTTCTCAATTGATGAATATTTTACCTCGGGAGCCGTAAGTACTCTACTTAAATAGTAAACGACCATCTCTACTCCCACTTGTTCTTGAGCGAGCATGATCCTAATAGATTCCTCGGTCGCAGATATATACAATATCAAAGGCTGATTGGGCCAAGGAGGTGTTATAACAGGAGGA
>CANYLF011706020.1:0-10116 GCA_948193215.1 Bocquillonia castaneifolia | reverse complement strand
TTACTGAGTTGCCAGCTCACCCTTTGGCATTATTTTTCAGGTGATAGATAGCTTGTTGGTACTTGAAGTCCACGTGCATTGCAGTGGACATTTCAGGTTGGCCAGTGGATCACGAGCATGTGTTATGCATTTGGATTTCTTTGTAAAAGCATGTGTAAGGGGTTTTGAATTGATAATTATGTATACATATTTGTATATTTAGAGTTATGAGATGTGTAAAGTTAATTTTGATACTAATGCATGATATATATAAGATTTGATAAACTCTTGATACAGTTTTACCGCGTTTACTGTGTGAGAAAGTTCGTTCTATTTTATGATGTTTTGAGTATATCCGAGTCTGTTTTTACGGGGAAAAGTCGAAAACTCTGTTTTAGAATTGTGATTTTTGGAAAAAAATTTCGTTTTGAGCTTTTTGTTAAGTTAACAACGATCGTTGTTAAGTTAACAACGATCGTTGTTAAGTTAACAACGATCGTTGCTGTTTAAAAACGAGCTCGTTGTTGATTTCCCACGAGCTCGTGTATCTTTCTGGAACTTTTGGCCATTTTCGTGCTTTTCACAACGATCAAAGCATTTTTAACAACAATCGTTGTACATTTGACAACGATCGTTGCTCTTGTAACGACGATCGTTGTTACCTTAATTTTGAAAAAAAAATAATTGGAAGGGATATCTATTTGAATTTTTAATTTAAGATTAATTAATTTTATTATGTATTTTAATCCTTATTATATTGTATTAGTTCCGGGTTATTACAGCACGGGTGCCGCCAAGTAATAAAGTGGGAGTAGAGTTGTCGAATCCACGAGGAGTCTGGCTTTTGACTATTAATTACAAAGACCTAATCGATTATCTAGGCGATCAAAGCTAAAAATAAAGGAATTAAACGAAATAGAAACAAGCAAACAATAACCTTAAAAATTAAAAATCAATTAAAAGCTAAGTGCTTTAAGAAGGTGATCCACTCACGCCACTAATCAAAACAATACAATGATTAACAAATCAATGCAACAATCAAGATTAAAACTAATCTCACACAAATGAAAGGATGGTCTAAACAACTTAAATCTTATCTCTAAGACAAAGTCAATAACTACCTAGCAACAAGATTGGTTGACTCTCGTCAAACCCCTTATTACTAGAAAATTAACATTAAGTCTTAACTCTACCATAATCCCTTATTGATAAACCCAAAAGCTCTCACAATCAAGTTCAACAAATATTCCCAAATGCATATCCATGAGCAATAATATTTCTCAACATCACTATTCATTAACCAAACATTCATGAGTAGGGGAGAGCATCGGTCGGTTCGGGTAGGAACCGACCCTATTTTAGTTAACCGATTGGGTAATTAAAAACAACCTTGTCCGAACCAAAACTGACCCAAAAAATTTGGTTCGGTTCGGTTCGGTTTTATCTGACGGTTAACCATATATAACAAATGTGTTAAAATATAACAAATAGGTAGGCTTTGGCCTGATGGTTGTTGTGCTTCCCCATTCTCTGATTGTCATGGGTCCGAATCCTAAGTGAAGAAACATTTTTTTTTTGTGTAAAAAACATGAAAAACACAAAAGAAACATGGAAAAACAGCTTCAATGCTAATCGAACCTTGAACCTCCAACAAATATATGGGAACTATAACCACTACACCATATGAGAACATGTGAGTATAAGTGACATAATATATATATATATATATATATATATATATATATATATATATATATATATATATATTATTTGGTCAATTTTTCGGTTAACCCGACGGTCAAAAGAGTAAAACCGAAACCGACCCATTCTTCCTAGCGGTTACATCGGCTTAGTGCTGTTCAGTTTGGTTTCGGTTCGGTTCATCGGGTTCGGTCAGGTGTTGCTCACCTCTATTCATGAGTTGGCCAAACACATAAACATGCAATTAATCCACATTTAGGAAACCCTTAGAGAGAGAAAGTAATAATCATCAAGTAATAACCATTAACATTGTATAATTAGTAGAGACACACTCTCTCTAAAACACTAAAAAATGAACTCCCCTCCTCTAATTGAACCCTAAAATATTATATTTATAGTGTCCCACAAATAAGCCCAAGAAAACCCCAAAATACCCCCAAAAATACCCAAAAATCGCCAAAATCAGCTTGAAATTGTGCGAACCGGACCACAGGATCTGGTCCAATTGAGGTCAGGTGAAGCGAATTTGCTCCACACTTCTTATAGCTACTGGGTGGACTGGACCTGGTTGGTCCGGTTGAGGTCCGGTCTACTACTAATCCTCCTTTGCTGAAATGGCTGGTTGAACTAGACTAGGGCAGGTCTGGTCCGGAGCAAATTTTCTCCACGGTTTGTTCCGGTTGAGACTTTAACTGGCCGGTTCGACCTTGATTTGACTCTGAATTCATCCTGGTTTGATCACGCATGCTTCTAACACTGTTAATTAACAAAATATGAGAAAATTAGTGATAGAAACACTTAATTGGGCGATTAATTAAATTAAAATCTAATAAAACACATCAAACCAAGGTTGGTTTGCAACTAAATAAATTACCAAATTAAGCATAAATAAGCAACAAAAGCACAATTAGACAAAAAAATATTATTTATGATAACTTGCATGAAATCCTATGGATGGTGGAATTTAATAGCCTTAATCAATATAAAAAGCATAAAAATCAAATAAAAAGGCTACTAAACTATTGTGTGTTACACACACATCAATACTTCCTAACCATTTTCTTAATGAGTTGCTGCTTACAAAAATTGGAGATCCCACCATGACAATTCCATGATATAAAAGAAAATTTATTCATAAAAAAGATAGAAACTTCAAAATAGAAAAATCATATCAATTGACGTGAATTTCCCTAAAAAAATTGATCTCTAGAAGCCTGATAACTGCTGCTGCATCTTCAGTTCTAAACAAGCCAGCCTTAACACCCACATCCCAATCTTTCTTGACCTCAACCGGGCATTGCAAAGCTTGGACAGAAGAACCGATGTTGTCCAAGCATCCTGCCTATTATATATTTCCCTCATTTGAGTTGTCATGCAAAGAGATATTCTCCAATCTCGAACCATGGTTAACCTTTCTCTTATTAGTAACATTCGAAAAAGGATTGGAATGAGAGACAGGCTCAAGTGTAGCCGGCGTATTCTGCTCCTTCAAACTCCTAATGTTTTCATCTATCTCTAGAACCTGTTTGAGAGTTGTAAAAGTGTCAAAAACATCCTCACCTCTTAAATCTTGTTCATTCTTCTCTTCAGGAGTAATTCTGTCGGCAGTTGTATCATTCACTAGGGAATTATGAAGAAGCACTGGCGATGGGGAATCTTGTGTAGGTTCTGAGATAGGTCTACCATCCACATAATAATCATCCACTTCCTCAAAAATGACTAGATAGTCAATCTAAAGCATCGACACGGAAGGTACAGTCCTTAGTAGAAAATTTGAAAGAATTGGAGGAATGGATTAACTCTGTTGAGACTAACACCAATCCTGTGTCTAACCGATCCTTGACATATATTGAAGGGTGGACTTTCATAACTTCTCCAAACTTTCCACCAATAACTTTAAATATATCCCCAGTAATTAATCAGAATTCCCAAAATTCTAATCCAAGCCAATCTCTTTTTGACAAACATGAAAGGATTGATATCCTTTATGACCTCAAAGAAATCTGTGAATGTAGGAGGAGTAGCACTGAGAAAAGAATTATTAGCTTCTACCGATTCAAAAGTGATGAGGAGATGTCAATCTCCGAGGAAGGAAAGAGAGTGATACTCAGTCTCATGAACATAAAGGATGATTTTAGCCTTAAACTACAATTGAGCCCTCCAACCATGCAATCTCTTCCTTAGGTTCGAAAGCAATTGGTTCAAACTTCTTTTCCTTGTTTTGAATGACTTCTGCATATGTTCTTCCATCCCTTTTACTCTGAGGTACTGGTGGTTTATACACAGCCTTCGGTTTTTGCTGAGTTTTGGTGTCATGATAATTTTGGTTCACATAATCATAAGGGTGTCGATCTACGAACGCTCTCAATCTTCTTGAGCCAATTGTAATTGAATTAATATTCCTTATGGCCTGATATGGATTAAAAGTTCCTTTAAGATGAAGGATACCAAAGTTGAGTCTAAGGATATTTTTCTTTCTTGCCAAATTAACTGATCCGTATACGTGAACCTTATTGAAGGTTTGCTCGATAATGGTGGAGTCCCATGAGGTAGGAAAGTCCTCAAAATAAATCACTCTTGCTCGGTTAGGGTTGAGGTAGGGTGGGGAAAAGTGTTTTAGGTTACTGTTTCTCGATGGATTACCATCAGATCGATGGTTGTGGTGGGTAGGAGGATTAGGGTTTTTGGTGGTAGGGAGGAGAGGAATGTCCATAGGGAGGAGAGTAATGCCTATGGATATATAATTTGTCTTTTAATTTTAAGCTATTAAATCTTTGATTGAAGAATGAAGACCTAATTAAACTTAGAAAGGTATATATAATTTTTTTTATTAGTTTGGGTGTTTATTTTCTATAGCCATCAACAATTTAAAGTCTATTTAGTAATCCGTTAAAATTATGATTATAGTGAAATTAGTGATTAATTAGTTTATTTAAATTAAATCCATATTTATATTAAGGTTTTATAGGAAATTCGGATTTTTAATTTGAAATTCGCAGCTTTAGAATGCAACATGTTCAGCGGGTCATAACTTAGGCTAGAAGACTTGGAAATAAGTGGTTAAATAGCCTAAATTCAAGAGAAAATTGGAATCTACAACCTTCATGATGAAGTTGTGATGGTTTGAATACTGTAAATACCTAAACCATGATTCACAAATTAGAAGTTATGTGCAGTCTTAGTTAAAATCCAAATTTTAAAAGGATTAACTACTTAAAATTAATTGAAACATTTTCTAATCCTTCTAGGACTTGCGGCTATCTATAGTTAAATCTTGACATGTATAAATATATTAGGATCAATGTTGAAAAAAGGGTTGTTCTTCACTCTCTAAAAAAACAATGAAGCTCATTTTACAAAATTTTCAATCATTCAAACTATTGAACCATGATTTGGAAATTTAAGATCTAAAATTAAAAAGGTATATAAAATATTATTCTTCTACCATAAATTTTTTATATTTACTTATTTTATGTGTTTTGTTTTCTATAATAATGAACTATTTTTTTAAAATTTTAAAATTAAATAAAAATATTTCACACACAACGCGTGACGAGAATAAACTATTATATATATGTGTGTGTGTGTAAATGCACTTAATTTCCAATAATTTGTTATTAATTTATGTGTGTGTTCAAATTGTGAAATATATTTTTATAGTTAAGTATTTTAATAATTTTATTATTGTATCACATTCCTTATTAAAATATACATCTCTAGTGAAAAGCACGTAAAGAAATCATAAGTTTTCAAGATCAATTATTGTTAAACGTTGTTGAATTAATGGTGTGTTAATAATTAACACTAGTAATTAACTTGCTTTAATGGGATTTACTAGATTCATCGATGAGGCTGCATAATGACAATAGATTAATATTCTCACCAAAATAATAATCTGGTAGAATTCTCAATCATGTTATCTATAATCTTGACCTCATCAATAACCAAATGTAAGATGGAAATCTATTAATATATATCAATATGAAAATCATATTTTCTTTTGTTTATTTTTTTTAAAGAAAAAAATTATCATCTTTGGACCATACAGAAGACTTTTGAAGTCAAATATATATTTTGGGTTAGCAGGTATAAATAGTATGGTTGTAAATAAACCAAGCTACTCATGAATAGCTCGGTGTTCGGTTCCGCTCAATCTCGTTTGTGAGTTAAACGAGCCGAACTTGAGCTCAATTTTCTATTTGTTTAATTAAACGAGCCAAACTTGAAAAATAAGCTGTTTGGCTCGTTTACATTCGTGAACAACTTTCATTAAAAGCCTGTGAATAAACTCATAAGTGTTCGTTAAACATATATATGTGTATTTTTTTTGACTTAACCAGGGAATATATTAATAATCAGAAAACAAATCCATAAGACAATGAGGATGTGTTTGTCACCATACGTTACAATCAGACGTAGAATTCGTCACTCTACCTAGTTCATGAGCGGCGAAATTCGCTGATCATTTAACAAAAATAAACTCTATTGTAAATCCTTAAGCAAAGAGACACAAATAAAACACATCAATAATCCAATACATCAATATAAGATTGATTACTTATACTATTAATGACAATTCAGCTCGGTTCCAACAACATGATTTCAGTCTTGTCGTGTAAACTCTTCAATGACTCTGCATCTTTCAAATAGTGGAGATCCACATCATATGTTATAGTATAACAATAATAACCTTAAATTGAAACACTAGATTGAACTCCCACAAAAGAGAAAAAGAAAACTCCCATAAAAGGAGACAGAACAAAACTCTTAAAAAAGGGAGATTAAACAACCTAAATAAATGAATGCAAACACCCAATTTATTGAAATAAGTAAAAGAAAATTGACCTAAAGGGGCTTATCGTCGGTGAAAAGACCAACACAGCCCTAAAAAAAGAAAATATTGATAAACGTTTTAGAGAGGAAATAAAGAAGGAGGCTAGGGTTCAAAAAACAAATACAACTGTATATAATAAATAATTAATTGTTATATATATATGTGTGTATTTTAATTTACATATTGTTTAAGAAGTGAATAATACATTGTTATCTATTGATACATAAACAATAAACGCAAACTATAACAATGTTAGTGATGCTAATTAATGGGAGTAATATTTTTATTGTAGTGATATTTTAAATAATTATAGGAAACCGTAAGATATAAATTAATTTATGGCAATAAGAACTTGAAAATTTTTTATTTGTCTACTTTTATTTTAAGCTCCTATATTTGTTAAATATTAAAATTATGAAAAAAAATTATTTTTTAAAAAAGACACATAAATAGCTTTAGGCAAACTATCATTCTGAAAACAATCTAAAAAATGTAAAATCTCATTAAATATAAAAATTGCAAAATCATATAAATGTCTGGTAAAGATTTCATATAAAAGGATAATATTGATCAATAATTCCTTATAGAAAGTACAATTAATTTAACTATAAAAAATTTTATAATCTTTAATCATTATTAATTTTTTTTGAAAAAAAAAAAGTTAATAGAAGAAAAGAGTAACTATAGATTGTCAAAAAAAAAGGGGATCATTTTAAATAAACATCAAAGTCATTTGCATTTAAAAAAAGTAAAAATAGAGTGCAAAAATCAATTGGTGAAGTGCAAAAATCTTTCACCTTTGACAACGTTGCCATATCATAAGAAGATCTAGGAATAACAGTTAAAATTAAAACAACGAAGATAATTAAGTTCATACTATTACAAATAAATCATTAATCTAAAGTACATCAAACAGAAAATTGGCAATCACACACTACAATAAAATCATACAAATAAAGAAATATATGTAGCTAAAGTAAGAAAAAAAAAAACAAGATACTACTTGAAGTAAAGACAACTGAATTCTCAAAATCAAACATGATCTAGCAAAATAAAATAAATTAATTCCCAGGAGGTGGAGAAAGGAAAGGAATGGTAGGAAATGTAGTTGGAATAGTGAGGATAGAAGGCAAGCTTGGCAATGGAGGCAAAGTGACCTTCAGGATAGTAGGAATAGCGGGCAAGCTTGGCAGCGGAGGCAGAGTTGTTGGCAAAGTTGGCAATGTAGGTTGCGGAAGAGTTGGAATTTGTGGCACAGTAGGTTTTGGCAATTTTGGCACGAAGGTAATGGAGGCATTTGCAAGAGATTACGAGCCGCAAGGATAATATCCATGCTTGAAAATGACAAGGCAACGAAGAAAAACAAAATGAAATAATTCAGAGAAGCCATTGTTAACTTTGACATTGTTAACTTTGACATTGTTGGACTACTAAACTGTATCAAATAATTTTTTTCTAAAACAATAGAGATATTTATATTGCTCTATATATGTGGCTTGTTGGGTATCCCATTCCCCTGCCCGTGTGCCAGCGCCCAACAGAAGTCTGAGTATTTGCCACATTGCCAGACCACACAAACCGAGTACCTATCAAGAGCGGATTCGAACTCACGACGTGAGCCTACTGTTGGAAAATAATTGATTTTTTGATATTTTAAGACATAATAATTTATTGATAAAATTAGAGATTTGAATAACAAATTATTGATTTGTATTCTACTCCATGAGATCTTTAAAACGGTATATTATATGCTCAAAATGATTGAGTGATGAATGAGAAATTGAAACTCAAAGTAAGCTACTTGCAAAGATGTTGTTAAGAAATAAAAAGGGGGCTTAAAACACAAACTCCCACATCACTTATGAGTAAGGATGTGAAGGTGTTTATAAGCTTGGACCCTTTTGTTGGTTAGTAAATGTGTAAGCCAAAAGGCTCTCTCTTGCGCGCACAGGAGGAGTTACAAATCCACCCAACTCAGGTTAGGGGCGCACCCGTACGACGTGGGTAAGGTGAAATGTCCGGACAGGTTGGGCTGTGGTGGACCAGCTGGAATATTCAAGAGATAGATTACTTGCGGATTACTTTGCTTGATGAGCACTCGTTCGTCATCTATCCATTAATTTCCCTCAGTCTTTCCTGCCGGCCCTAATTTTCTTTCCTTTCCTCTATATATAATATTTTCTTGGCAGAAACGTTTTTTCAACTGTTCAAAAAAAGTTGAAGAAGGTGCGGTTGAGTTCGATTAGTTCTTCGCTGTTGTGCTGTGGTGTGGGATTATTGTTGTTGTATCTTGGGAGATAGACATCCACGTTTTCTCTTGCACCGAGGAGAGGACGAACTGTCTTAAGGAAACTATTTTCACATGCCTCAATAATTTCTGATTCCTTTTAATTTCTGTCTGGTATTACGTTAAGGTTTTTGATTCTATTTTCAATTCAGATTTCTGTTTTCCGATTTCTTTTATTTTATTTCTTTGCTATGTTATTACAGTTTCTGTTTTGGATTATTATTACCGTATTTTTTCTAATAATCTTAAGACAGATTAAGTATAGATTATCCAAGGCGGACATAATACCCTAACAAAGGAATTAAACGATTCGTTCTTGACTGCTAAATGATTGTTGAAACAATAAAATTGTTTCTGTTTGAATTAATTTTCCTCTTGTTTATTTCTATTTCTACAAACAGAATTATTGTCTTCTCTGCGTTCTGTTTCGGCATTTTCTTTATTTAACAGGATACCTTGACAAGGAATTTAAAAGGACTGTTTAGAATTGTTTCTAGATTTTTCCTAGACTGTTAAATCATTTTTTTATTGTGTTGTTTGAAATAAATTTTTATTTATTTCTGTTCTGTAAACAGATTTGTTCTGTTTGTGTTTCCGTTTCTGTTTCTGTTTTTGGTTTTTTAGTTTCTAACTAAAATTTTTGGTTTTTTAGTTTCTAACTAAAATTCTACAATGCTTAACAGAATTGGTTCATGAATGTGTTTCATGAGTGTTTCATAAATGATTTTGTTACTGTAAACAAAATTGTTTCATGATTTTTCTGTTATAGTAAGCAAAATTGTTTCATGACTATTTCATGATGGTTTCTGTTAATGAAAACATAATTGTTTCTTGATTGTTTCATAATTAGTTTAAAACATTTGTATATTCTGGTTTGTTTTAAATTACAAACAGAATTATTTGAGTTTTGATTTTTGATTCTGGTTTGAAATCCCAAAGCACTAAGAGGGGGGTGAATTAGTGGATAATTAAAAATTAAAACTTAACAATCCAATCAACCACAAGACAAGGAATTTATAGTGGTTTGGATACAACAAGTCCTACATCCACTCCCCAATCCACAATTGGGTATTCCATTATCCATCAAGATTGTTTATAAGAGTTTCGGATCACTCTAAACCTTCCAATGTGGTTTTTCTCAAGGTTCAACCCACTAAAACCTATCTTAAGTGTTTCTCTCTCTAGAAACCCTTGACCCAAGTGTTTTTATCTTAGGACAACACTTAAACCTTTCCACAAATCAATTCCTAAACCTCACTCACCAATAAGCTAGATTTACAAGGAATTACAAGAGCTCACAAGGCTCAATTTGAAT
>CANYLF011705620.1:0-17496 GCA_948193215.1 Bocquillonia castaneifolia | reverse complement strand
ATGTAGATAGATTTCGTGCTTTATGAGGTAGGCATCTCAAACGTTAATCTTTTATACATGATTTCTTCATGTTAAGAATAATATGTAAATGATAATATTATTTCCGTCATTGATATCAAAACTATACCTCTATCTTTTCTTAAATCTGATTTCTGTGTGAATTTGTTTCTGATGGAGCCGACAGGACAGTGTTGAGCTTGGTATTGGTTGTGGTCTAGTCTGGTAGGTGTGAGGCTGTCACGATAACTACTTGTGTCGGTCCAGGAGGCTAGGAATGTGTCAGCTTCCCTGGGTTAATCCTGCACAAGTAGAAAATGGTCGGACGGGACAAGTTGCCCGGGTCTGACTCCGACGCTCAAGTTAGCTGGTGGGATTTAATGTGGTAATTAATGAGCTGAAAGTTGGGATCTTTTACTTGTGGAATCTCTGGGTATTTATAGGGTTCTTGTGTGTGACGTGTCGCCTTGGGGGTTTTCCAGGTGTTTTAGCAAAGTTGTAGGAGTGTTTAGTGTGGCTTGCTTTTGGACTTTTGTTGAGCTGTTGGGCCTACTCTATCACTAGTCCCCCCCACGAGAAAACAGTATAGGTAGACATTTATGTCTTCAGGTGTGGTGATAAATGCGGGCAGGAGCGGGGAAGTGTTCAAAATTAGTATGATACGACGAGAATGGTGTTGATTTCAAAGTACTGGGTAGGGTTGGGTAGGGCTATTTTTGTCATATCGATATGCTTAAATACTCGAGAGAAGGTTTGCGCTTTTTCACTTTGGCATTTGCTCCCAGATTTGGTTTTTCTTTGTAGCGGAAAAATTTTTAATCCCATCGTGCATTGTTGTATGGCCCGTATCAAGCGTACAACAAAACCTGTGCGTCCTACTTATATCGACCTGTCTAATTGGAATACTCTCCGTCTCAAAATGAACACTTGGGAATGCATCACTACTCCTGACGACTTGAAAAAGTTGGCATCGCATTTATCATATTCCTAACGGCTTCGTCTTGTCTTGTCCCGGTCTTGATGTTTCTGCTCTGGTGAGTTCTTGGTCGATAAAGATAGTTTTTTTTATCATGAGCAGCTTCAGTCTGGTTTGTGATTTTTGCTTCCCTACATTATCTCATCTTTTTGTCAAGATTTCTGTGTCCCTTTATCCCAAGTGCATCCAAATACGATCTGTCTGTTGTTGGCGCTCCAAGAAATTTTTTCAATGCAAAAAGAACTTCTGACCACTAACCGTCTTCTTCATCATTATAACCCCACGCGTTGCGGTTCCAGTGCTTTTGTCCTACTAAAGCCCAGGCGCTTCTCTTTCGCCAGCTTAGAGTCTGATATTAGAACTTCCTGGAGGGGGAGGTATGCTTATGTTGAGCATGAGGATTTCAATGATCTGCCTAAGCAATGGAAAGCCACGCTTCCTAACCGCCACGCCGACAGTCCTATGACTCATGAGCTTACATTGTACGACAAGATTAAAGAGACTGTCCAGCAGAGGAAGCGTTCTGCCAAAGAGCTAATGCGAGAGCTTGTCCGTTAGGAGGAGAGTGTCTCAGGGATTTCTAGACAGCCCAGGCTGGCTTTGAGCCAGGACTCGATTCAGGTCGCTCTCCTCCTTCGTGACGGTAATAAAATATCTGATCCTTTTGATTTGGGTGTGGTGAAAAGTTTAATGCAGTATCCCCAATTTCAATCCTTTCGAGGATCCTTAGCTCCAATCGATGGTTCCTCGTTAGGTAATGTTCGTCGTGTTGACAACTCCTTGGATTGGATTGATGGATGGTTATCTGCCTCTAGCCGGAAAGAGTTGCCTCAGCCTTCCCCATCGACTCTGAAGGAGAAAATCAAGCCTTTGTCTGACACACCGAGAGAAAAAGTGGAGGTTGTAGATGTTTCCGGTTCTGGTGGTCCGTCTAAGAAGATAGATTCACCTCCTACTATTTCAACTAACCCATCTAAAAAGATGGGTCCACCTCCTACGACTACCCCTCCTAGGCTTGCTGCTGGAAGAGTTAATGAAGCGAGTTCCTTTGGTCCTCCTGTCATTTTCACTATGACAACTACTACTAGGACAGAGCCTGCCAGTCGCATGTCATTTGCCCAAACCAATCTTAAAAGGAAATGACAGGTAGTGGCTGGAGGTTTCGAGAAGAGGTTGCTGCCTGAGGTTACGGGGGAGGACGAAGATGACTTCACTCGGCTTTCGCTAGGCAGTAATTATTGGGACCCTCATGTTGGTAATGAGATGATGCACTTTATATCACAGTGTCATGGTCCCAGTCATTGGCAGGAGGATTACACACCAGACACTTTATGTCGGGGCATCATTAATCACAAACTGGAGGAGATGGAGGGCGTTCTGATGTTGGATAGTTATCATCGCCTGGGCTTATTATAAATCCCTCGTGTTAGATGGGGAGAAAATTGAGCTAGCGAGGCAGCTCTCTGAACTCCAAGCCCAGCTTAAGGCGATTAATGCTACTTTACCCAGACTTGGGAAGATCCAAGCTGAGAATGAGGAGCTGAAGAAACGGTTAGCTGCTACCCACAAAGAAGTGGAGGAATCAAACTGCCGGCTTGCCCTTATTATTGATGGTCTAGAGGTGGCAGTGATATCTGATGTGGGTGTTTGCCCGCCTCAACCCGCCATTGAGGGGCCCTAGGCATCGCCGCTTCAAATTGAGCTTGCACGTGTCCGTCAAGAGATTGAGGATTATAAGGCTAAACTTGCTCAAGATAACGGACAGCTGATAGTTGAAAGCTTGTCTGTGTACGGTAAGCAGTTGGAGGATCTTTGTCGAGCTTAGTTTCCAGATGGTGATTTTTCTTTTTTCTCAGAGGTAGATAAGTTATCCGTAATCCGGGAGTGTGGCGAGAGGATCGTGAGGCGGAATCAAGGAAAATAATTATGTAACTATGTATGTCTTTAATATATATTCATTAATAAAATTTATTTATTTACGTGTTTTTGGGTGCTCTGATTTTTCCCTCCTTTTTGTATTCCTGACATTTGGGCTGTTCGTGCCATTCCACTTGCTTCCTTGACGTGGCGTAATTCTACCTCCAGGGTAGTTGTAAAGGTTTTCCCTCTGGCACATTCTCCCACTAGAATAATAAATGCGGTGGGTGGTTTTACTATAATGCCCTTTCGCTCCTTTGGAATCTGAAGCATTAGTATTGGTTTTTTTAGGTCAGGGGGGTAGTATATATAGTGGCATTGTGTTGGTGACTTTTCTTTACTTTTGCGAGTTTTGCTTTTAAAGTGATTTCTTCCGCCTCAATTAAAGATTATTACTTGTCATTGCTCCTTTCCATATTTCATTTATTTGCTAAGTCTTAATGGCTGAAAGTAAGTCTAGGGGTTATTCTAGGTCTTCAGGTATTGGCGGCAGTGGTGGTGGTTCCTCTGAGTCTTTACCGGTTGAGAGAGCCTGCAACCCTTAGGATTTAACTATTGCTAGATCCATTGTTTCTGTTGCAAGTGTCATGTCCACAGAAGGAGGTGGTTTGGCTACCGAGACGGGCAAAATGGGTGAAGTTATGCCGTTACAAGATACTAGGGGTTCATCTGTTGCGTCTCGGGAGCCCGATACTGACTTTGGTGTAGTTTTTCTTATCGATGAGGATCTGATTGCCAACGTCGGTCCTCCTACAGAATCTTTTGCCCAGTATAGGAGCTGTATCGACGGTGTTAAGATAAAAACTCATGGATGCTGCTTTTCTTCCGGCTTCGAGCTATTCACCCTAAGTGACCGTTGTTCATATTAAGATACTTATAATCTTGAGTAGGCAATTATGGCTATGGAACAATTGAAAGGTGGCCTTTGTTTTCCCTTGGACCAGATCTTTGTCGATCTATGTACTACGTACAATTTTCCTATTGGTCAACTGCACCGCAACTCTTTTCGTCAGATTTGTGTCCGCTTCGAAGTCCTTCAAAGAGTTGGTTTCATGCTGACCCTTGGCCGTCTCCGATCACTATTTATCCTGACTAAAAGGTTGGGGATCTTCTCTTTTGTTCTCCAAACGGCTAGAACTCACCGGGCCTTCATTGGAAAGCTTCCAAAATCTATAAAAACTCTAGGTCCAAATTTTTTCCGAGTGAAACATTCATCTCTGGGGGGTTTGCCTTCAAGTTGGAACTTTATGGATTCACCATCTTTTGCTAAGCTTTCACCCGTGCTTGACAAATTGTCTCCAGACGAGAAAATTGCACAGAGGCTATTGGAAGAGCTTGGCACCACCGTTGGTACTAGGTTGAATGCCAAGTACTTTATCAGGTCATACCTGAGGAATCGTAAGGAGGGTCGCTTTGATGGCTTGACCTTCAACTTAACCGATCAAGGTCGATATCTTAGGTTACTGTGGGTAAGGTTTTCTAGTTCTTTTATTTTTGCTAACCTTGATTATTACTATCGTCTCTCTTTCTTTTGTAGCGGTAATAGCCATGGATTTCAGCTTCCTAAAGGATTTGATGAGTGAGGTTGATGCCGCCAAGTTAGTCAGACAGGAAGAGGAGACGGCTAACAATTATGATCGTCTACATGATAATGCTGTGTCCTCACGAGCCCCTGTTGACACCGATAAGAGAAAAGGGGGAGACCAGGCTAGAGAGCAGCCTGTGAGGAAGAGGAAAAAAAGGAGGGAAAGACCGAGAGAACAACGTGCAGTCTCCCAATAAGGAGGATCAACAGCCATCTGAAGCTATCGAGCTTTTGGACAGTGGGTTTGATCTTTCTGTAGCTGAGCGGGTGAGTCTCCCGGTTGGTCCATTGAAGTCTATCAGGCTTCACATCCATGACTATTTCAGGAAACTTCCTAGTGAGTATTTGCTTTCAATTGATTTTTATCATTTATTTTACGTTTTACTTAATTATCATCTATTTTTCAGATAATAGGCTTCTAGATTCGATGAAAGGGCATCAAGACTATGCCGAAATGATGGGTACTCTTCATATTCAAATGAACGTGTCTCATATCTACTTCCAGAGGGCATATGATGACCTGTTGGTATGGCAGGAGGAGGCTCGACAGTCTTTAAGAAGCCATGATAATCAGATAAAGTGTCTGAAAAAAGGATCTGTAGGAAGCCCAAGACAAGCTGAAATCCCTAGAGGCTAAGAAAAGGGGGTTAGCTATTCAAATGCAAGATCTTGGAGATAAGCTGGATCATTCTGAGGGTCTCCTTACTGGCGAGAGGAAATATTGCTCAAAGACTACTCAGGATGCTATAGCTTGTATCCAGGCGCAAGGAAATAAGACCCGGGAGCTTGGAAAAATGGTGGTTCTAAGTTTGACTCAAGCTATAACGGAGGTAAAAAGCCGTTATTTGCAAAGGCATCCAGGCAAACCTGCTAACTCTGCCGACTTCTTAGACGTGCAATTTGTTCAAATTATAAATTGTATAACTACCGATCTTGAAGCTGCCAAGAAAAAGGCTTTGGCGTCTGGTGAATTTCCTGATTAGCTTCCTTCTTGGTGTAAGCTTTCCCTTCCGTCCACTTCTTCTGCCCACACGAAGGAAGCTCCTCAATCTTGACGTCTTGGCTATAATACTTTTGGCGTGATCAATTGTCACGTCAATAGCACCATCCTGAATTCGTTGGCTACAATACTCTTGGCGTGATTAATTGTCGCATCAATAACACCATCTCGAATTGCCTTGGCTACAATACTCTCTACATCTGTGGCGTTTTAGGTCCATTAGCGTGATCAATTGTTGCTTCAACTTATTTTACGTTGACATTGTCAATGGTGTTCTCTTTTTGGGTAAGGCAACTTCCTTGTCCTAGATCTTAGCTGCTTTGTCTTGGATTTTAGTGACTTTGGATGCCGACAGCTGTCCTAAATATTGGCAACTATCTTGGATTTTGGTGAATTTCTTGGATTTTTTGTGACTGTCTTAGATTTTGGCGACTTTGTCTTTCTGTAACTGGTTGCGGGGATTTGCCTTTACTTGTTCTCTAGTCAGATGTTTAATTTCTTGGCTAACTCATATTGTAATTTCAATAGAGGAATACTATTTATACATTGCAATTTCTTCAATATTTCTTTTATATTATTAAGAGCAGCCATTTTATTTTTACCTTCTGTTTTTATGATATGTGTCGTGATTGTGTTCCGACTGATATGCGATGTTCACGTTTCTGTTTTGTGTCCACCCATTTTATGCCGGGAAAAATCCCTTTAGATTGTCTTGTTTGCTTAGAGATAGGTAATGTTCACGCTAGAGGTTTTGGGCTTCTTAGGGGTTATTATTGTCCATTTTAGACTTCCTTGGCTTGAGACGGGTAAGGTTCCCATTAGAGAGGTATTGGGTTTCTTCGGAGCTAAGTTATTGTCCATTTCAGACTCACTTGCCTTGAGACGGGTAAGGTTCCCGTTAGAGAGGTTTTGGGCTCTTAGGGGCTAAGTTATTAACCATTTCAGACTCACTTGCCTTGAGGTAGGTAAGGCTCCCATTAGAGAGCTAGAGAGAGAGAGAGAGATCTGTAGAAAGTGCTATTTTATTGATTCAGTGCTCATGAGAAAGACACATTCTACTGATAATATTTTTTTAGACGCTGAACATTCCAAGCCCTTGGTAGTGAAGTGTTATCCATGTTTAACACCCAGTAAGCACCATTTCCCATTACTTTTGAAATCTGATAGGGCCCCTCCCAATTGCATTGGAGTTTTCCAACACCAGCATTACCTCTGCCAATTTCAGATTTTTCAGGACTAGCTCTCCTTCTTTAAATTCTCTCAGCCTGACTTTTCTGTCATGATATCTAGCGGCCTGTCTTCTGTATGCCTCAACTCTTATAGCAGCTTCTTGTCTCCTTTTCGCTAACATCTCTTTACAAATCATGATTTGCTCATCATTGGTGTTGGGGTCATAGTTGGCTACTCTGTAAGATATGACTCCCAACTCAACAGGCACTACTGCTTCCATTCCATAACCCAGGCTAAATGGTGTTTCTCCGGTGACCTTTTTTGGTGTGGTCCTCTCAGCCTGAAGTACTGGATAAAGCTCCTCTGCCCAATTTCCTTTTGCTTGGTCTAGCTTTTTCATTAAACCAGTGAGGAGATTACGGTTAGTGACTTCCGTCATACCATTAGTCTGGGGGGATGACTAAGATCCAAATTTGTGCTCTATCTCCATTCTCTCGTAGAAATCATGAAATCTCTTACAGTCAAATTATTTTCTGTTGTCTGTAATGAGTGTATGTGGGAGGCCGAACTTCGTTACAACCTCCTTGAAGAAGAAATCCTCTGCTTTGGCGACTGTTATGGTTGCCACTGCTTCTGATTCAATCCATTTGGTGAAGTGATCCACTGCTACTAACAAGAATTTCTTCTGACCTACTGCTTTAGGAAAAGGTCCGAGTATGCCCATGTCCCAAGTTGAGAATGGCCTAGGACTGTTGATCGATCTTCTCTCGGTTGCCGGTATATGAATCTTGTCAGCATGCCTTTGACATTTGTTACATCTTTTTACCAATTCTTTAGTGTCTTCTTCCATTATTGGCCAGAAATAGCCCTGCAATTCTGCCTTCTCTTGATCATCTTGTATTCTTGATGGGCTTCATAAATTTCGTAATGGATCTCTTCTAAGATTTGTTTTCCTTCAGCCTTAGTTGCACACCGACACCAAGGGTGTGATACTAACGTTCTGTACAACACTCCCTTGTAATGGGCAAAATTGCTCACCTGTTTGATCAGTCGGCTAGCCTCTTGAGGATCTTCTAGGACAACACCATGCTCTAGGTAGTCTATATTGGGGCTCATCCAATCATCTCTCTCTTGGATAAAGAAAACATGGGGGCTATCTATGCTCCTGTTGAAGTTCTTCCTTCATCTCCATGCTGTGGTATAACAGTCCCCCTACTGAGGCAAACATGGTGATCATATCTGCCTCCTCGTTCTCACTTCTGTCCATTTGTTGGATGGTCCAATGCCCCCCATTCTTTTCAACTACTGATAACAATTCTTTGGCTTTGGTTAGGTACCTGCTTAATATCTCATCCTTGACTTGGAATTCTCCTGTAATATGATTTACCACTAACTGGGAGTCGTTGAATATCTTAAGATCTTCCGCCTTAACCTTTATTGCTAAAGCTAGTCCTGCCACTGACGCTTCATATTCAGCTACATTGTTTGTGGCTTCAAAGTAAACTTGTGCCCCATATTTGATGATGACTTTATCTGGGCCCCTCAGAACCGCACCAAGTCCCGCACCATGCTCATTCTTTGCTCCATCAATGAAAAGTTTCCAGGATTGTACTTTGTAAGGCGTGACTTCTGTCCCCTTGACACTTTCTACAATGAAGTCTGCCAATGCTTAAGCTTTCATTACTTTTCTTGCCTCATATCTGATCCCATAGTCACCTAACTGCATTGGCCATTTTACCAGTCTTCCCGACAGCTTTGGCCTTTGTATTGCTTTCCTCAATGGGAGGTCAGTTCTTACTACCACTAGGTAACTTTGAAAATAGTACTTCAATCTCTCAGCAGTGGTGACTAGGGCAACTGCCAATTTTTCCACCATTGGGTATCGGAGCTCTGCATCCCTTAGTGACTTGCTAACATAATAAATGGGCATTTGCTCTAATCTTTCTTCTCTGATGAGTACCGATGCTACTACTTCTTTGCATGTCGCCAGATATAAAAATAATGTATCGCCTGGGGTGGGCCGGTTGATCAATGGTGGTGAGGTTAGGAATTTTTTTAGGTCTTCAAGTGCTTGCTGGCAGTCATCTCCCCATTTGAATTGTTTGATGTTCTTGAGGCTGCGGTAAAAGGGCAAACACCTTCTGGCTGAACTCTAAATGAACCTTTCCGGTGCTGTGATTTTTCCATTAAGAATCTGGACCTCTCTGATCGTTTTGGGGGGTTGCATGTTGATAATTGCCTGGACCTTTTCAGGGTTTGCTTCAATTCCCTTACATGACATCATGCAGACCAAGAATTTTCCTGCTGTGACTCTAAAGGTACATTTATCTAGATTCATCTTCATATTAAAGCTTTCAAGGATTTTAAATACCTTTTCTAAATCTGACGGGTGATCCTCTCTCTTCTTAGTTTTCACAATAACATCATCCACATACACCTATACTATCTCCCCAATTAGATCCTGAAACATGAGGTTCAAAAGTCTTTGGTAGGTTACCCCTGCGTTCTTCAGGCCAAAAGGCATCATTCTATAGTAGTAGGTACCTTTATGAGTGATAAAACTTGTCTTCTCCTCATCTTTTTTCTTCATGGGGATCTAGTGATACCCTGAGGCCATGTCTATGAGGCTGATGATCTCGTGGCAGGTGGTAGAATCAACAAGTCTGTTAATATTGGGCAGTGGATAATTGTCCTTTGGGCATGATTTATTTAGGTCGGTGAAGTCGACACACATTCTGTATTTCCTGCTTGCCTTCTTTACCATAACAACATTGGACAACCATTCGGTGTATCTTACTTCTCTGATAAAACCTACTTTTTTAAGCTTGTCTACTTCTTCCGCTTCCGCCTTCTCCTTCTCGGCTGATATTGGTCTTTTCTTCTGTGCTACTGGCTTGATATTAGGATCTACCTTCAAGGTGTGAGATGCTATTACTGGGTCAACTCCCGTGATTTTTTAGGCTTTAATTACAAAGAGTTCTATGTATCGTCTTAACTTGTTGATGTTGAGTGCTTCCAAATCGCCTAACTTTGCTAAGACTTTGACCTCCTTCCCTTCTGCTAATTTTGTTTTTTTCATTTTCCCTACTGGTTCAATTTATTCTTCCTACTCAATCTCCAATATCTCTTCAATGGGGAGTGCCTCTATTGTGGTCATTAAATAGCATGCCTTAGCTGTCTCTTGATTTCCTTTCACCACCACCACCACCCCTGCATTTGTTGGAATTTTCATTGTGAAGTATCGAACTGATGTTGCCGCCCCTGAGTCATACAGATATGGCCGCCTAAGAATCATGTTGTAAGCTAGAGGCATATCCATGACATTGAAAAGAGCTTTAATCTCCTGACTATGTGGCTGGTCCCTTTCAAATTCTACCGTAAGTTCTACTAGTCCCATGGGATGGATGGGCACACCACTCAGTCCTGAGACTGGTGTGGGGTAATGTTTCATGCTTAACTATGATCCTCCCATCTGCTTGTAAGCCGTCCATGTGATCAAGTTGATGGAGCTTCCTTCGTCTATCAGTATACATCTGACGGCATAATTATCTATGATGGCTTCCATAATCAACGCATAAACACTCCATCATCAGGGCCAAAGGTGATGACCGAGACAGGGTGGTCCGATATTTTCTGGCATGTTTGGTAGCATTTATACTCATGACCTCTGTTCTTGACCTTTTCTTTATAGGTGCTGAACATGATTCTCCACCTATGATGACATGTACTTTCCCCAAGATAGCCTTTCTTTTGGGGTCGGTAGTCACTTGCGACTCCTTTGGTGGGTTTGATGGTGATACTTCTTTGGCTTGGGTGGTGAACTTCCTCAGAGCTCCTGTTTCTATTAACCTCTCAATGTCCCTCTTCAACTCAAAACAATCCTCTGTATCGTGCTCATAATCTTTGTGGAACTTGCAAAAGCGACTTGTGTTCCTTGACCTCTGGATCATCGGTCTAGGATGAGTGTATTCAGTTTGGCTATCTCTTATTTATATTAGGACATTTATTCTGGACTGGTTTAGAAGGTTGAAATTCTCCCTTCTATCCTGGTTGTATCGGTAGGGTTGACTGAAGGTGTTGTAAGGACGGTGGCTTTGTCTGGTGGTATGGGCTTGTTGGACTTGTGTCTTTGGTTTATCTTCTTTCTTTTCCTTTCTTTTTACATCTGTTTCTTCCCTTTCTAACCTTCTGTAAAGTCTCCCATCATCAATACTGACACACTTTTGGGCCATTAGCATCAAGTCTTGATATGTCTTTGGTGGCTTTGAGTAGATTTTGTCTATCAGTCATCCCATGGTGGTGCCTCTTCTTAGTGCCTGGACCTCTGTGTCAATGTTCAGCTCGTCTATGTTGGTGACTTCATTGTTGAATCTCTCCAGGTAGTCTTTTAATGACTCACTGTCTTTTTGCTTGCATTGGTAGAGTTACTCGGAACTTCTTTTTGGTGGTATGTTTGGGAAAAATCTAAGGATGAATTTCGTTGACAAGTCTTTCCAGGTGGTGATTGATCATGGCGCTAGTTTACTATACCATTTCTGAGCCGTTCTGATAAAGGTAGTCGGGAAAACCTTGAAAAGGAGTTTGTCAGAAGCATTGTAGAGTTGCATGTAGTTCACAAACTTCGTGGTGTGCATTTTCGAGCAGCCTGTGTCGGAAAAAGAGTCGAAAGTAGGCACTTTGAAGTTTCTTGGCAAAGGTGTGGTGAGAATATCTGGGGTTAATGGTGAATTTTTAGCCTTAAAAGGCTGAGGTGCTTGAGTGGCTTCCATCTTTAGGTCCTTGATCATCTTTGTCATTATGATTCAGAGCTTATCCTCTGAGGCAGTGTTCTCTTGTCTCCATTTTGTCTGGCCGTTTCCAGGGCTTCCTTGTGGCACACTTTCTCGAGGGGCCTTGGATGACTCCGCTTCTTCCTCGAAGTTCTTACTAAGACTTTGTCTCATTCATTTCTTCTGTTTGCCAGCGTTCTCTCCTTCTTTACTGACTTTGAGAGTAATTACCTGAGGTGTTCCTGTTTCGCTAGTATTCTGATTAATTGGTGTGACGGGAGTTTGTAGCTGCTCCATTGCCTGTTGCATTTATGCTTGCAGATCCGCCATTGCTTTAGAGAGTTGTTGCCATATTGGTGGTGGTGGGGTGGTTTTTGGACATTGTGCGGCATTTCTGTGTTGATCATTTTGGTTGGGGTTTCCGGCTGATGGGTCCTTCGTTCGAGGTTGAGGCACCGTCTCTGTGTTCCATCGGTAGTACTATCTGTCGATTCCTAGCAACGTAACCAAATGATGGAGCCAACAGGACAGTGTTGGGCTTTGTATGGGCTGTGGTCTAGACCGGTAGGTGTAAGGTTGTCGCGGTAACTACTTGTGTCGGTCTAGGAGGCTAGGAATGTGTCGGCTTCCCTGGGTTTATCCTGCATAAGTAGAAAATGGTCGGATGGGAAAAGTGTCCCGGGTCTGACTTCAACGCTCAAGTTAGCTGATGGTATTTAATGTGGTAATTAATGAGCTAAAAGTTGGGATCTTTTACCTGTGGAATCTCTAGGTATTTATAGGGTTCTTGTGTGTGACGTGTCACCTTGGGGGTTTACCAGGTGTCTTAGCAAAGCTATAGGAGTGTTTAGTGTGGCTTGCTTTTGGACTTTATTGGGCTTTTGGGCATACTCTATCAGTTTCTATAATCAGATTTGTAAAAACTTATTTTTTTTCTTCGTATTTATGATATGAATATAAGATTTTAACATGCTAGTTATTCATATGAGGCACGTTATTTTGTTTTCTAGTGAGAAATTACATATCATATATTTTTTTGAAATAACGACATATTTGATGTTTGAAATTTTTAAAATTTTCAATCAGGTATTGAAATTCTTTTTATTATTACAATTAAGTGTTGAAACCTGTAAAATAATTACAAAAAAGGTTATCAGCATGTTATTGTTGAAATAAAATTTCAGTTTGATCCTTAAACTTATCTTCATATCATTTCTCCAAAACAATTAATTTTATTTATACAATTTTTTATACTTTAATTTTATTAAAACAACAACAATAATTAATAAATAGTTATTAATTATTATTGTACTCACTCCATTTTTAATTTTTTTCTTACATTTAAATTTTAATAATTTAAAATATTTAATTAATATTTTTAGTAGCTTTAGCTTTTTTATATATTTATTGTAATACCTAAGAGTAATTTTTTAACTAGATAAATTTGAAATAAAGATGTTAAATTATGTAATGTAACATAATTAAATTTAAAGGAGATCAAAATATTCTAATTTTAACTTATAAAAAAAATTCTAATTTTATTATATTTCAATTTAAAAAAAAATTAAAATAAAATTATTAAATTTTATTATGATGTGTTATAAAAAATCATTTGAAAAAATTATCATACCCAATTTTGAAGAAAAAGTTTTATATTAAAAATTTTATACAAAGAAAGCGTGTTTTGAGTTAAAGACATCTGTTTTAAAATCTAACCATGTGAGTCTTAGACGATTTCCTCATAACTTTTTACAAGGTTATCGGAATGACCCAAAATTAATGATACCATATTTTGGGATGTTTTGAATATTTTTTTCTCTAATAAGCCTTTCCTAATTTGGTCGTTTTGGGCCTCAAAATCGAGAAAACATTTCAGAACTCGAATTTGCCTGCCACGTACTAGTGTTGGGGAATGCCCAAACGCCAGTGGGAGTGGTATTTTGCATGGTACAGTGGCGTTGAAAAACACCCAAACGCCACTGCAACTCCAGAACTCATTAGAACAATTTGAAATTTGAATTTCACAAGTTTTTGCCCGATTTTATCCGATTTTTGAAGTTCAAATGCACAGATAACACTTAGAAACATCATATTTGACCTAACAACATCCATTTACTTTCAAATTAAGGATTTTTTTTCATCCTTTTCAATTTCAAAACCAAAGTTCATCATCTATAGCTCATTGATAACAAAATCATATTGACTCTGACTCTCCTAACAACCCAAGAAAGTGTCTGGATTCATTTGATTAATCCCCAAGTAATGGGTAACCATCAATTAGAATCAAAGAAGGAGATGAGGGTTTATCACTTGCACAGATAATGGCAAGAATGCCTTGTCACGGATTCCAATGTGCAATCACGACCTTAAACACAAAATGCACTGTTTCTCAATTAATGATTTTAAAATTGCGATCGCTACAGTCATGATTTATGACGACCATAACTTCTTCTAAGAAACTCCAAATCCTTTAATTCCTTTTTTGGAAAAAAAAACTTCAGGTCTTCATCTACATTTTTTTTGAAGATCGAATCTCTAAATTCCATCATCTTTATGCCTTAGAAAATAAAAACATTTTGGTGCTCATAATTCTGAGTAAGTCTCACTCTAACAGCCATATCTCCTAATCTACAAAACCTTTTAATGTGATTCTTAAACCATATGAAACTAGAAATTCAAGGTTATATTTTTGTAAACTTTCATATCCAAATTCCATTTCTAGAAATTAGGTCCTGCTCTCTACCAGTCAAATATCCTCCATTCCCCTCAAGTTTTCTATTATATTAATGACACCTTTTAAAAATAAATATGATGGTTATAGAAAAAATAGTAAAACAATTTTTTTATCTACTTAACTAATGCACGTATCAATAAAACCTTTGAGGAAACATATATCACCATCTCATCATTCCTGTCAAAATTAACGCCTTTAAGTTGTCTTCTTTATTGTGTAAAAAAAACAAAAAAAAACTATTACAAATAAGTGACCTTTTTCACACATGAATGTGATAAGAGGCAATTGGTTCTTTTAAGTCTATAATCAATGGATTTATCAAATTCAATGGGTTCAACAAGTGGCTTGAATACCTAACAACTGGACTTACCAGATGATTCTCGATGAGCGATATATCTTATAATAGAGCACAATTTGTTTATTGCAGGCTGTAGCAACATCGATCGTGAGTTGTAAGAAAAAATGGTTTTTTTTATTGTTATGAGAGCCGTCAGATCTAGTTTTAAAGATGTGTTATTAATCTAATACATGAATGGAGGAAAATGGAGGAAATTTGACTGGAGGAGAGCAGAAACCTTAGAAATTCTAGCGTCATGTCAAACATGACCCATGTGGTGCACTTCTATGCATTTAATTCTGAGCATAATTTAGTTAAAAATTAATAACTTCCAAAATAATGCTCCAAATTGAATTCCAGTTTTTTTTTCTCTCTAGAAACTAAATATCCGTAGCTTTATATCCACATGCAATTTTGACCATATATTATCTCTATAGATGTATGAAAAGCTACTCCAAAAACAAACTTAGTGCGGTCCAACCTTAGATTCTAGTTTACCCATGATCATTTGCACACTTACCCACGATGTTGTGCCTCTCAAAACTTCCATAAAATTTACCAATCTTTAAACTCATTACATTAGCTTATTTTCTCAACACTTTCACCAATTCCAAAGTGTTTTTAATTATGTTCACACTAATTACTCTAGTGTTTTCTTAGGTTTACACTTGAACCTATCCAAAAACATAACTTACACCAAAAAGGTCAATACCATTCTTCATTATCACACTCAAGAAGTTCATCATCTTAGGAGCTTTATCATCTCTCACAAACTCCAAAACTTCCTTAAAAAGCCTTAATAGTCTTCATCAAATTCTCCTATGCAATTGCATTATATTCATCACATATAAATGTACCTATCAAATGCATTAATATAACACAATATTTTGTAGTATCAAAATCACTATTGAAACGTTGAGGTCATTAGGGCCAACAAAATCCAAATTGATGAATGAAAATTTCCAATTTATTACAAAAAAACTTGCCTAAACCAAAATAACCAAACCGAATAGCGTATAAAAAATAGTTTGATTTGGCTTGAAATAATGTAAAAGTTCATTTTTTTTATTTTGATTCGTTTTCATATGTTGAAAAACCTAATCAAATTGAAAATCATATATATAGACACACACACACACACACACACACATACATACATACACACTACGAACTGAATATTATTTACATGTGCAATAAGTATAGACATAGGAGACACACACACACACACACACACACACACACACTCCCAACTGAATATTATTTACTTGTGTAGTAAATACACTCCGGACCGGGTGAAGTATTATTTACTTTTAAATATATACACACACACAAATTTATACTAAATACATAAAAATATAATAAGATTTAACAAAACAATAAAATGCATTGAATTGAATCGAACTGAAATAATCGAATTGTTTAACTCAATTTGATATTGATTTATGCACCTTATACGGCTGGTTGGGTTTTAATTTATTTGGATAAACAATTGATCAATTTTGGCTCGGTTCAAATCAAATTGAACCTGCACATACTCAGCCCTATGAAAAGACATAAATAAAATTGATTTGAAAGAATCTAATTTTAATGAGTTGAAAAAGCACATTCTAGGATGATAAATGATGGGATTTTTAAAAAGAAACAAGGAGGCCACTAAGTAGACCTGTCACAGTTTAGGAACTGATGATTTCAATTTAAAAGTCTACGGTTCGAGTTATGAAGAGTAATAAAATCGAAAAATGCTTATGAATGGTTTGATTTTAGTGTATTTACGATTCAGTTTTGATTCTTAACAATTTAATTTTTGTTATTTAATGTTTTGATTTTGTTCAATTCTAATTTAAAACTTAAAAAATTAGACATGTAAATAACTTAAATTTAAAGCCTTAAACTTAAACTTATTATTAAAAATAACTTAAATTTTAAAGTTTGACATATTCTTCAACATAAAAAATGAAAGAAGGCAAATAAAGAGTTTGCATATGAATATTATTATGTCAAGTTATATATGATTGATATATGAATATAATATAGATATTAAAATTTTTTAAACAATTAAATTTGCTTTATGCAACCATTCAAACCTATATATATATATATGAAATCCATGATTCCACGATTCTAGTTTCAACTTTATTAAAATAGGATAAGACCGAATCATTTTAAAACGGTCTTGACCTAAATTTTAGAACTGAAACCATTAAAATAATTAATTGGTCAGATTTTTAATGGTTGAGTTTGATCTTGTTCTGACTTAAAATTGGCCCATGGCTAGGTTCATAGGCGAACCGTCATAGGGACCAGCCACCCACAACCCACGGCCCCCCGCCCCCCCCAAAAAAAAAAAAAAAGTTTTGTGAATAATTTTCAAAGGCTATATGTAAAGTACTAAATCACTATATTAACGACAAATGGCCACCCTCAAATTATCAATAATTTTCTAAGTTGTTCAAGTGAATAAAAAAAATTTATAAGACTCTAAATTATTAATTATATGTGAGCTGGGCCCTCAAACAAACAAAAATAAAATTGATGTTAAACAATTTGGACCACAAATAAGTTAATTGAGTCCAATAAAAAAAAAGACTTTTGAGTCCAAAAAAATAGACTTGCCAACTTAAAAACATAGTTAGGTTAAAATTGATTTGCTTTCACAATTTCAGTATAGAAAAATAGTCGAATACCTCTTTTTGCACAGCTTCACATTCACAATTTATTTGGCTATTTCTCCATTAGATATTGAATTTCTTAACAATATTTTTATATTGAAAAAGAAATAGTAAAAATTTTTAGTACGAAATCTATACGTGATGATTGATTTTCTCGTAAAAAAACGTTGTAATTATTTTTAAATAATATTTATTATTTTATAGTACCAGTAGTTATATCATTTTGAACTTTATTTTATAATATTTATTTTATTCTTTTTGGTGTTACAAATAATTTTATTTTATATTTATTATTATAAAATATCATATCATGATTTAAAAATTTTAATTTATACTTTCACC
>CANYLF011705201.1:0-13140 GCA_948193215.1 Bocquillonia castaneifolia | reverse complement strand
GGTGAAAAAGCCAACGACAGCCCCAAACAAGAAAAGAGCAAAGAATTATTTCAGAGAAAAAAATAGAGGTGGCTAGAGTTTTTTTTATATTCAATTCATCTAGTATAGCCCGAAGCTCGCTTATTTTCCACACACACACATAATAAAGTGAAAATGAAAGCTCTAAAATTATCATTCCATTTTTCTAATTTAGTGAATTTTACTAAATTTTAAATATTTTTATTTTTATTTATTTATATTATATTGGTTAAAGTCAATTTATATGTATTTTTTATTAGAAAATATCATACATAAATACTGTAAATAATAGTAGATAAATAATACTATATGCACTCAATGGTTAATTAATGTAAATATAAATAAAAACTTTATAGAAATTTGTGTCAAATAAATAATTTCAAATTTATTAAGCAATTAACTATAAGTATAAACTTAATTAAACGATTTTACTAAAAATTATGCAATTAAACAACAAAATATCATTAAATATATTTAATTAATATGTGAAATTTAATTGTGAGCTATTTTTGAAAAGTTTTTAACAGAAAATTTAATTATATGATCTATTTAAATATAATATATTATTTTTTAAAATTATTTTTTTTTCTAGAAATAACAATAAAATTTTGAAAAATACATACTATACACACATGCTATTTGTTATAATTTTTATAACATGAATTTAATTTATTGATGGTTTAGTTTAAAAATTAACTAATGAAAAAAAATTAAATTCGTGTATTTATAATCAAGGGAGGCCATATCACATATAGTTAAAATATATAACTAAATTTTTAGACTTATCAATTAATTTTATAAACTTTTTTTTATAAAAAATCAATATTAACTAAAATTAAAAATGTAAGAAATAAATTCAATTTATATTAAAATAATTTTCTTATTTTATAATTAAACGCATGAATTATTTTTCTTAAGTATTTTTCACAAAATTAGTTTAGTATTATAAAATGAATTTAATTTCTTTTATTCATTTGTGTTCGTATTTTTTTTTTCAAAATAACGTGTGTATAGATTTATGAAGAAAAATAATTTTAAAAATAAAAAATCTATAAGATTAAAAAAACATATCGAGCGATATATACTTTAAGATTGTTTTTAATATTTTTATGTTTTTTTAATAAATGAAAGATATACATATAACAAAATTACATGTACAAATAATTACACGTGTGTTAAAATATAAAAGAAATGAAAATAACATTTAGAAACACCTGAGAAAAATTCGGAAATTCGCGTAAAATTTATTATAATGAGTGTAGAAGAATTAACTATCTTTTAAAGTCAAACCCATATTCAGAAATCTAAACTATCACAAATTTACCACTTCGATATTGTAACTTTTTAGCTTGCCCTAGAAACACATAAACTCTATATTTTAAACATATAAGCAATTTCAATTAATTATGAATATTTTATCTTTATACATGTTATTTCTTCTATTTTATCTTAATGCATTAAATGCTTAATCACATTTAAGAATGATATTTATTTTACTCTTTAATTTTACGATATTTATACTTTACTTTTATGATGCTAAATACCACTTTCAATACATTCTTTATCATTTTTTTGTCATTTCAAAAATAAAAACTCATAGTTAACGATGAATTATGATATTATAATAATAAAAAAGTAAACTATGCCGAATATATGATATACAATTAATATAATTTTATTAAATTTGGTGTTTAATAAGTAGAAAATAAGAATTTTATACATGTAATGATAAAGTTGAAAAGTTTAATGCATTAGTTCCATCGTGCAGATGGGATGGTAGAAGGTGTTTTTATCAGGTGGAAAGTTTCAATTTCGATTCCTTCTCACTTCACATCCGTCGGGATTATTTCCCTTTGGGTATTACACAAAGCCTAAGGCTTCATCGATTGGGTTCCACCAAAAATTAAGTGTGGAGATCCATATTTTTGGTTTAAAAAATTACTAATACTAACAATATTAAAAAAATCTTAATTCTATTGGGACAATCTAACAATAGAACGCGGGTTCAAAAAAAAATGTAATACGTTAATAATGTAAAATTTAAGGTGAAATCATGTATTGGACGAATTTATTTACCTCAGTGATTATTCACACAGAAATGCACGACACATGAAATGCAAATCCATCTATCGGTCGTTTTTTTTTACCATCATCCGTCCATCATTGATCGATTAAAATTGGGTATTATTGTGAAATTCGGAGTACCTCTGTTGTACTTTTCCGCCACCCCCTCTCTCTCTGTTTTTTTTCACTTCCTTCTTTTGTTGTTTGCGGCTTATAGCTACTCTTCTCGCTTCCTTTATTTATTATATTTATTTATTGTGAATTATAACAATAATAATAATAATAATAATTTTTAAGAAAACCTTTTGCATATTCTCTCTATAACTCTCGATCTTCACGGTGTGCCTGTTTTTCGATCTCCCCCTTTTCCGTTACACACGAAAACAATTTTTAGGGTTTTCTTACTCTGTCGCCCGCCTATTACTCAAATCTCTCTCTTTCCTTTTTCCTTTTAGAATAAGGCCTAGATTACTGCTCTATTTTTTAGGGTTTACAGATCTACTCTAATTACCCTCTTCTTAAATCTTTCCTCTTCTATAAGATATGTTTTGGAAGCTCACTGCTCTCTCTGCCTCTTCTCCTGTGAGTACTGCTCCTTCTGCTTCTGCCTACTCCTCTCTTCGTTTCTCTTATTTCATCATTTTCAGCTACTCTTGTGGCTTCTCTGATGCTTTTTTTGTTGTTTATTTCCAATTTCAGTCGGATTTTGTTTTGTTTATTAATTAAAACTGCATTTTAATTACTCCAATTGCCGTTTTAGCTGTTCAATGTTCACTACGCTTTATGATTGTTACATTTAATGTTCAACATGAGGTGGCTTACATTATTTTAATTTTTGAATTTTGAATTGGAAGCTGCTCCTGCTGCTGCATTGAATTTTTATCAGGAGCTTTAATGCCGATTTTATTACTTTACTTATTTAGATTGCAATAACATTTCTTAAGATTTAAAATAGAGTTTCGATATTTTGCTTATTGTTTGTTTGCTCGATCTCATGTGTATTAAGTTGCCATATATGTATATTTTCTTGTAATTGCAGGTGGAGTCAGTGCTCGACAAGGATAATTTTACCTTGGAAGAGCTTCTCGATGAGGAAGAAATAATCCAAGAATGCAAAGCCTTAAACAGCCGTCTCATCAATTTGTAATTTCTTTCCACCCTTTTTACTATGGATATGTTTTGAAATTATTTCTGGCCGACAGTTGTCGTTAATTTTTGTTTTCAGTCTGCGAGATAGGGCACAAGTAGAGCAGTTATTACGCTATGTTATTGAAGAAGCTCCTGAAGATGCTGAGAGCAAACGAGCCTTTAAGTATGTATATTTGACTTGCGAAAGACAGATTCCGTTTCCTGTTTCTTATTTTGCTGCTGACATTTAAAAAAAAAAAAAAATTCTCTGTAGGTTTCCATTCATTGCCTGTGAGATATTTACTTGCGAAATTGATGTTATTCTTAAAACTTTAGTGGAGGAAGAGGAGGTAGGTTCATATTTCTCTTCCACTCTATCCTAATCCTGGAAAGTGGTGCGGTATTGATCATTATTTTCCCCTTTGTTTTTTACTAAGCTTTTGCTTTTGTTTCCTGCTATTGTAGCTAATGAACTTGCTCTTCTCTTTCTTGGAACCTAACCGACCTCATAGTGCTTTACTGGCTGGGTATTTTAGTAAGGTATGCTGTTCTGAGGGTGCATTTTGATGCTGCATGAGTTTTTTTATATTCTTCTATCTATATTTATTGTCTCCTTTCGTTCAACCACTTGTTTGATGCTATTTACTTCGATGTCTCAGGTGGTTGTTTGCTTAATGATTCGCAAGACTGTTCCACTCATGAATTATGTTCAGGTGAGTAACTATTTTTCTTTGAAGTCTGGCTTCTGTTACCAAAAATATCTAAATTTCTGATTTCTAAAAGTCAAATAGGAGTTCATAGGCTACCTAGTCTCAAACTCTGTTTCATTGATCAAATATTATTTGTTATGCACAGTAGTTGTTACTATAGCTAACCTCAAGATTACTTTTACTTACACTCTGTTTTACTTCTACAGGCCCATCAGGATGTCTTCCGACAACTTGTTGATTTGATTGGAATAACATCCATAATGGAGGTAATGTGATACTTGGATATTTTAGTGGTCTCCATCTAATAAGGCTCTTAGTTCTAATGTGTCCAGTTGATTTTTTTTACATTGACCATTGTGTGCAGGTTTTGGTTCGGTTGGTAGGGGCAGATGACCATGTTTATCCCAACTTTATTGATGTGATGCAATGGTTGGCGGACAGCAATTTGCTAGAAATGATTGTGGACAAATTGAATCCTTCTGTAAGTGCTAGTGTGCTGTATTGTCCAAGAAAGTTAACTACAGTTTCCATTTATTTATTTATTTTAACAATTGCAATTTCTCTCTCTTGCTCCCTTTTGCAAGCTGTGGATGTTAATAATTTTTAATTACTTTTCATGTTGGGTATGAACCCAATTACATATATGCTTTGTTGGTCATTGAAACAATCCCTTGGCTTAATTTGTGACCATATGGATGTATCTATGTACCATTCACTGGTCTAGTCACATTGTATTTGGCAGAATTGATTAACCACGAATTTGGGTTAACTCTAAGAAATTTGTAAATCTGTGCATGCTTTTATTAAATTCATAGTTGTGTTCATCTTCGTGTATTTATTTTAATTTTGCTGCACATGCATAGATATATATCAGTTCTTGAGAGTAAGCAAGCCTTCTCAACAGGAGTTGTTTTGTATTTAGCTCCCTTTAGTTCACTTCCATAGTTTCAGTTTCGTTTCGTATTTTTTTGGGTTTTGGCAGTTTTGCATTGGTGGCAGAAGCTGTATATGATGGATTCAAAGACATTCTGTCTGTAATTGATTTAAGTTATTTTATTATCTGGCAAGAAAGTGGTTTATGGACCTTTGTGGAATTTCCTAAATAGCTAATTGCATCAAAATTGTTTTGCTACATTGTTATTGTTTCATTAAACATACAGTCATAAATATGGGCCCCCTCCCCCTGTTTTCTCTCTCTCTCTCTCTCTCTTGAGAGATTTAGGCCCTGTTCAGTTGTGGAAAGCAGATATTGTTTTCTAAAAAATTATCCGGAGGAAATTGAGAATGGAATTTGTTGTTTAGTTTCCCCCGGAACTCTTAGCATCTGTATTCTCTAATATTATACCAACCTTTGGAAAACAAGGTTGACTGGTTGAGTAGTTTTCCGAGTTTCTTTGTTGGTGAAAAATGCTGTCTTCTTTATCAGCTTCAACTGATAGTTAGAACATCCTTTGAATCTCTGTTTTTCATTGTAAATTTTTTTCCCTCTTTCTCATTCAGCTTCTGTCTAGGATATGTATGGTAACTTCTTTTACCGATTAGCAATTACTTTGAGAACTACCCATTAACTTGCTTCATGCTTCAAAATTTGCACCTGTTTGGAGATTTTTTATCAAACAAAATAACGGAACAGATTTTCTTTTCTTTTTTCCTTTTTAATAAAAAAAGAAAAAACAAAAGTAGGGTTAAATGCGATAAATATTATTCTTTGCACCTTTTTTGTTAAATCAATAATTTATCCATGTGATTTGTTCTTTACCTCAAGTATGACAGTCATATAATTTTGTAATGCTATAAAACTTAGATGATTTTGTAGTATATTTTTTAAAATTTGAAAATGTATAGTACTAGAATATGAGACTAGTATAGTCATGTGCAGATAATTCATCCTTTTAAGCTGAGGTTTGCTTTTCTCAATATCAATAAGAAAAAAAATTTTAGTACATTTTACAATTGTGAGTTATTAAAACTTTGAAGATATATATAGTAAAAAATGTTTAAATGTACAGTAACAGTGCACATGTAGTCTTGGCAAGAATTTCAATGATCTCAAATTTCGTTCTTTTTTTGGATCAGAACCCTCCTGAAGTCCATGCTAATGCAGCAGAAACGTTATGTGCAATAACTCGAAATGCTCCCTCAGCTTTAGCTAATAAACTCTCTAGTCCAAGGTTTGTGTGATGTAATGCTGTTATATTTTATAGTGAACTTTTGTTAAGTACTCTATCTCATCATGGTAAATGTGTTAATTCATTTTTCTTGAAAATTTTCTATGTACAGTTTCGTTGCAAGGATATTTGATCATGCATTGGAAGATTCACATTCAAAATCTGGCCTTGTCCACTCACTTTCTGTGTGTATTTCTTTACTGGATCCAAAAAGATCTGCAATTGCTTCACCCTTCTTGCATTCTTTTCGAAGTCAACATATATATGAGTCTCCAATCCCTGTAAATCCAGAAACTATCACTGCAATGCTACCAAAACTTGGTGAGTGCTATTCTGTTTCTTTTAGACCATATAGAAAAAAGTAATGTGTGTTGCTGACTTTTAAAATTGTTTCTCAAATATGGAGACTGGCATCTTCCTAAATTTCCTTCTCTTGGTTTCATTATGATGGGAATTGGAAAAGTTTGCAGGGGAGTGTGGGAATTGGAAAAGTTTGCAGGGGAGTGTGGCTTGGCTGTTGACAGCCTTAGTTATTAAGATCTTTTAGTAGTTTCATATTTTTGATGTATTGATTATCAAGATTCAGGCATAAGACTGAGATTGAATCTGTAATTTCAGTACAAAGTAATTGTAGAACAGGCCTATAGGTTTATACATAATTTTTTATAACTTTTTTTAGTCTATTTTTTTTCCTGTGTCATTGATGACGTCTAAATTTCTCACACTTCTTCAGGCGACTTGCTTATGCTATTGAATGTACTGTCTGATGATAAAATATTACCTACAACATATGGAGAATTGAAGCCTCCTCTCGGGAAGCATCGTCTTAAGGTATGTCATGCTTTTGCCATAACCTGAATCGAGGATAGTTGAAAACATAATCCTTTGTTGTAAATGCAATGAAGTTTGATCAGCAGAGTTTTATTGTATTCCTCAGCTTTGATCATTAACAATTGTTATTTTATGATGTTATTTGCTGTTTTTGGAATGTGATGTATTCGGTGTAAATTACAGTATGTAGTGAAAAGGTTATGTTGTTTGAGGGTTAATTTTCGCTGCAATCATTTCAGATTGTTGAGTTCATTGCGGTGCTATTAAGAACGGGGAATGAAGCTACCGAGAAGGAATTGGTCAGCTCTGGAACCATTAAACGGGTCATTGATCTATTCTTTGAGTAAGTTTTGAATTAATAAATGGGTAACTTAAGTTGGTATCCATAAGGATATCTTGCCTAATATTTTTTTGATGGTTAATTGTGCAAAATTCTGGATTTTGTACAGGTACCCATACAATAATGCATTGCATCATCATGTGGAGAGTATTATATTGTCATGTTTGGAAACAAAGAGTGATGATATGATTGATCATCTTCTTCAAGATTGTGATTTTATTGGAAAAATTCTCCAAAGGGATAAAAATGCCATTATTTCTGCTGATGCTAATCAGGTAGGTAGATGTTAACATTTTGTGGACTAGTAAATTGCTAGATGATTCGAACTTTTTCACCTAAAGGGTTGGCTACTAGAATTTTAAGGCCTTCTTCTGAAACAACATCAATTCTGATGTATTATTTTGTGAAAGTTGTATTTCTTGCCACCCTCAGCACTCTAATCTATTTTTCTTGCTCGCTTGCTCGCTCTTATATTTTCATCTCATCAATGTACACGAATTTTCATATTATAAAAGCCTTTTGAACTATAGATAAATGTATCTATTGTTGTGCAGCCAACTGTTGCTACTGCTGGAAAACGGGCACCACGGGCAGGAAACCTTGGTCACATTGCACGAATTGCTAATAAGCTTGTTCAGTTGGGAAACACCAATAGTCACATTCATACTTATCTACAGGTGGGTAGTGGGATTATGCTGTTTGAATATTTTCCCTGAGGTTCAATATTCCTTTGAGAAATCACCATAATTTAAAGTTTAATGGAAATTTCTTGCTTCTATTTTGAGAATGCCTTATTCATGGACAGCTTCAAAAGGTTCCATACTCTATATACTAGGACTAGGATTTAGAGTTATATATGTTATTGTCTCGGTATTTGTAACTATGTTGTTGTCTCTGTATTTGTAATTAACCTCATCAATAGGTATAAGATATTACCATTTTCTTACATGCTTAGAGTATCACTTGGTAGTATTTCTACTTGCTGTAATTATCTCTCAGTTATGACTATATTTGGATATCATGGTTACACTATGAGACTGTTATTTATGGCTATTTTTTTTTTCCAACTTAAATTTTGTTTGTTGTCTCCAGGACTATAGTGAATGGAATGAGTGGCAAACCAGTGTTTTGCAAGAGCGTAATGCAGTTGAAAATGTCTACCGGTGGGCTTGCGGGTATATTTTTGCCTCATGTGGGATGCATCGCTTGTCTGTTTGTATAATATTCAGTGACATTTTGTGGATAATTTTTCTGTGCACATTTACAAATGAGGATAGAAATCTAGCTGTAATTATGCTTCTGGCTTCATTGGGTAGCTAGCATTTGAAACCAAACAAGCTTGTGCTTATCACACAATTTCTGTTTAAAGACTATGAGAGAGAGAGATGAGTGACATAAAACGGCTTGCCATTCTATGAGCTGTGTGCTTATTTCAACATCTTAAATTCTCTCAGGAAGAAGATATTAGCAAGTTACCGGTCAAATTTGTTAATTTCTATTGCTGTAATTTAAGATTAATGAATTTGGTTTGTCTGTTGTGTTCTACAGTCCATGCTACTAGGTAGGATTTGCTGCAGTGTTAACTTAGAACTATCTTCACCTCATGGGGAGAATTAAATTGGAATTCTAGTTTCATTTCTCCTTCCATAACCTTAGTGATTTTACCATGTTTCATCGAGAATTACAGAGTGAGATGCGGACGAATGAAAATAGTTTGTGCATGTATGTGGATGCAGTGAGAGCCATTTTTTGGCTAAAATTCCATTGTTGGAATGTATGCAGTTTTGCCATCTGCTGATTTTATTGGACTACCGTTGAAGATTTTCACTATGCTTCGTTTCTTGTGCAGCCGCCCAACAGCATTGCAAGATAGGGCAAGGGATAGTGATGAGGAAGACCTTCATGACAGAGATTATGATGTAGCTGCTCTAGCAAATAACTTAAGCCAGGCTTTTAGATATAAAATATATGGGAGTGAGGATAATGAAGAGGTATGCTGTGATTTTGCTTCTGTTATACAATTTGATGTTTTTTTTCTCCTTTTTGGTGTCATCATCTCCTATTTCAGTGCTGCTGGCTTTGAAGTTCTTAGCTCTTTTACATATTGCAAAAAGAGATTGGCTCATTATGTGTTTTCTCGATTGCAGGACAATGGGGGCCTTGATCGAGATGATGAGGTAACAATTAGATTCCTTCCGCTCCCCCTTCTTGTCCACCTATATCAGTTAGGGGGATGTTAATGAAGTTTTTGTGCATGAAAAGATTGGTATTGCGAATATATATATCAAACATAAGTATTAACTGATCAAAATATGACCTTTTGAAATATCTTCTACAATTAGTACTAAAGAAAATTTGTACTCAAATGTGTTGTTTGATTTCATTGTGCAGGATGTCTACTTTGATGATGAGTCTGCTGAAGTTGTTATATCATCCCTGAGGCTTGGTGATGACCAAGGGAGGTGAGTGTTGGCCATTGAACAATATGATGTTTAGTGTTGAGCGATTTACTTCTTCCATTTCCATTTTTTCAACTTGCGGATTGAAAACGTTCCAGGAAATTGGATTTCAAAATTGTTCAGTAGCTGTGTGGATCATGACTCTTATTATGACGTACAAACCAATATTATAGCACATTAGCACATATCAGCAGCTGGCATCAAGCTTTCGACTTGAGCTGTTAAATTTCTTGTTGCATGCATGGGAATTATTTTTTCAATCTGTTTAATTTGGATATGAGATAGGGTTTGAAATGATCTCTAATGAAAAACACTGTAGGTGTTTTGGGAATTTTCTGTGCACCAAACCATGAGATGATAATTTTACCATGCCAAGTTTGTGATCAGCAGTTTATGGACTACTAATTACATATGATATTTTCTCAATGCAGCAGTCTATTCACAAATTCAAACTGGTTTGCATTCCAAGATGACAGGGTTGGTAATGCCCCTGTGAGTACATCACCTGCGGAAATGATGGGTGAGATAAACTTGAATAGCACTGTTAATGGTGGTAACAGTAGCAGTGATGATGAGGTTGTTGTTGGAGAAGATGATGAATTAACTGAGAACAAAGATTCAGCTAATCCAGCTTCCACTTCCAACACGAACATGGCCAATGGATTCCCTGGCAGCGTTACGATTCAACAAAGTGAGAAGGCAAGTACTCCAGATGATATTGGGTTCTTCAGATTTGATACTGGAGACAACGAAGACCTATTTGGTGACCGGCCTTTCCCTGAATGGGTAGGATGGGGGGAATCATCGGATTTGCAGATTGGTGGGTCAAGTGTGAATCCATTTGAAGATCATGACAGCTCTGATGTCAATATGTCTAGTGAGGCCGAGGTAGCAACTCCTGATGTTAATTCCCCATCAAGTGGGGGATCCACACTACCAAATGGCTCATCGCCCTCCAAGGATTCTAACGGTGGATCAGTGAGCAGCGACACAAACCATAGATCTGCAACTGTGCCATCATTGTTTGAAGAGGATGTTGAATTCGTTGGTGTGGAATTAGAAGGAACCGAGAAAGCAATGGAGCAAGCTCTCAAGGAGGGTATAGTTGGTGAAGCAGGGCCTCTAAAGAGGAACATGATGCCAAAGGTTGCAGAAAAGGAGAATTCTGAAGATGGCGGGACTGGGATTAAAGAGTTCAATGATGCAAATTATTGGAGGGTTGAGCAAGAGGTTGCTGTTCTAGAGTGATGGTGAGCTCATCCACATTTGGTTTGGCTCAACCTGAAGACGTGAATCCTACAGCCAAGGACAACCCCATTTTCGGTTGGGAGGGGCTCACGCGGAAGATGCAGTCGTATGTACAGTATATTTTTGTTTCCAAATGGGGATTGGATGGTAGGTTGTGTTATGAAATTATTGCTCCTAGTGTTATTGTAACTCTCATTGTTGTTTATTATTCAAGGTTTTGTTTCTTCTTGTCACCAACTTGCGGGTTTTTCCTCATCCATATTTATATTTCATTCTGTCTTGGCATTATTTTTGTTTATTTTTTGTGCAGTTTTCTTTTTCTTTTGCATTCCAATGGGCCACGAAAGTGCTTTAAATTGCTCGATTTATACTTCCAATTTTGGTTGAAGGTTTGGAAATCCAAGTAATGATTGGAAAGTAACGGAAACATTGAAAATTGACATCTTAATGCATTCGTTTTGGAGTGCAAAAATGTTACTGTGAAATTGTTTCGAAAGTGGTAACTTGAGTTATAGTGTAGGAGCTTAAGAACACAGTTTACCAATCTTCTAATAAGAAATAATTAAATTTGGAACTTTCATTTAGACTCCAAATGAAATGCTAGTTATTTTTCTGAATAACTTTTTTAATTCTAGGAATTGATCGTCTTTAAATTCAAATTTAAGAATATATAGGTAATGATACGAATTATTCCACCAAGCTCAAAAAAGCTCAAGAGGTCCATTGCATGTTAGGCTTACGTTAGCCCATCACAGGTCCTGACACCTTCAATCCTAAGTCAAGGGGGACTCTCATCACAAGGAGGGTTCTTAATCTTAGGGGGACTCTGACTCGTTACAGCAAAAGAGAACTCCTATGCCTACTAGGATAAGGATTCCTGGGCTTATGGGGATTGTCCCTACCACTATATAAACCCATGCTATCCAGGGGATCAGTTATCGTTTTTCTCATTCTCTCCTTCTTATATTCTTATAGCTCTCAAGAGAACATCTTTAACTTGAGCGTCGGAGTCAGAACCCGGGGACCACCCCAAGTCTCTCTTTTGTGTAGGTTAGGCTAACTCCGGTGACCAAGCTATCACAAGGGAATCTCAGATAGACTTCAGCTCTCGTAGAAACGTCCTGAACGTTTCAGGTAATAAACCTGAGAATTACTAGTTCGTTAGTTTAGTGGTTAGTTTAGTAGCCGAGAGTTAAGACATGTAATGAATATATTCGTTTTTGTAAATAAAGTATAAAATAAATTTTTAATAATAATTTTTTTCGTAAAAAGATTTCCCATAGAAAACTAATTTCATTTGGTGACAATCAATGTTTTTAAAATCGGATCAGAGCTTGAACCGGTAGGCTGATCGGTTCAGTGGTTTATCGGTCCACCGGTTCAACCAGTCCGGTTCAATCTTTCAAATAATATATCAAAAAATGTTGTTAAGCCGACAACAAATGGATCCTCCCTCATGAGACTGCTCTATCTTCTTCTTTCTATCTTACTTTTCCTCCTAGACCTTTCTGTTTTTGAAATCTCTTTTTATCTATGATCATTAATTATCATATTATTATTATTAAACGGATCTTAATCTATTTTTTTAGCTACATAAACAGATCAACCATACTGTAATTATCTTTAGCCCTCTTCCTCATCTATTTCATTTCTTTATTTTCATTTTATTTCGTCTTGTTAATTTGTTACTAATAGAAACCTATGTTATTAGTTTTTCTATTTTTTTCAAAGATTGAAAAAGGTAGTTCATTTATCCCAATGACTTAAAAGCTCTTTTTTTTTTGTAAAAAAACATATTTCGATTTCAAGAATAATGCAATGGGTGCATTTCCGAATCATTAAATTTGATTGTATTGATGACTCTTTTGTTTATAGTGATTTTCTTCTTATTTATTCTTAAGAAGTTAGAGATTTGGTGGCTGCACATAACTTGTTTGATGAAATGCCCAATGAGCTTTTCCCCTTTTTGAACAAAGAGGTTTTAGTTTGTTATTGGACGTTTATAAATGAGTTTTTCCCCCTTTTTGAACAAATAAGTTTTAGTTTGTTATTGGAATATTATAAATGTTGGTTAATCTACTGATTTTGAGGAAGTTATAAGGCATTTTTTTTGTTTGTTGGTCGTGGTGAAGTTAAAACCTAAGAATGCTACAAGGGTTAATGGGCGCCGAAGG